>JAXQQM020066350.1:0-66697 GCA_034641835.2 Pinus albicaulis | reverse complement strand
ATAACATAATGGCGACCATACTGGGGAGTTATTAAAAATTTCATCATTCATTAGAACTCAGAAAACCCAGTCGAATTACTGTGTGATTTAAGTATTTTCTACATATTGGTTTTTTGTAAAAATATTTAGCCTGTTTGTGCCTTGGGTCTGAATTCTGGCTTCTAGAAGAATCTTTACCAAATCCCATCCTGACCCAAATCCCCTTGAATAGTTGATAATCTAGAGAAAATATTAAGAAAAACTACCGGATCTGAGAGTCTAATTATTAGCAAGCCTCTTCACAAAGAAAGTTACCTCCCTGAAAACCTTGCAACCTTGCAAGATATCCAGTTCAACTTACACTTTGAGCAAAGCTTTTTCAGGACCAAATCTCAAAATTGGATAGCCCAAACAATTTTTGACCCATCCATCTTACAACGGAGTCCTATTGGGGAAGCCTCTACCTCCACTCAGGTTGACTTTCAACTTATCCAACACTTTGAATCCTTCAAGGTCTGGTAACAGAGCTCACCTCAGCTATTGATGATGCTTACCTTCAACAGTCTCTAGAATTATCAACTCTGACTACAGCAGCTCCTTATGTTATTTCTAAGTCTTCTCATTCTCAGTCAAATTGCTCAAGTGTATCTACAACTCCTACCATTTCCTTGAACCTTTTCCACCAGAGTGCCCAAACTTCCACTTATACACCCAATGTCCACCTTCCTCCATTCAACCCTCCACCTCCCTTGGTCAACCATCCTATTATTAACCTGCCTTGGGTTCCCCCACCACCAATCATGGCAACTTGGTATGCTCCATTGGTGCTACCTCAACCTTTGGCACCTTTTCCACGGGATTACCAATCCAAAATCCCCCTGTTTGATGAAAATGGTCCTACAACTTCTCAACAACATGTGGATAAAATAAATGACTATTTTGACCGTAAAGAGATAGACAATGAAACTATTAAGTTGAGGATGTTTTCCAAAATCTTGGTGGGGGGGAAGCAAGAAAGTGGTTCAAAGGCTTGACCCCAAATAGTATACATGACCTCCCTGTCTTTCACTAGTTGTTCATCAATAAATGGGAAATCAAGAAAAATCCTCTCCAAATCCTGTCAGAATATGAGAACATCAAGAGAAATGTTGGAGAGAGTGTCCAAGATTACTATACCAGGTTCAATAGTGTATACAATGCCCTCCCTCCTCACATGAAACCCCCACAAGCTTTAGCCCTAATGAAATTTTTAGACGGTTTCGACCCAAAGATGGCTTATCAGCTGAGAGAAAAATATCCTCCTACATTAGAAGACATGAGGAGGGGTGCAGTAAGTGTGGAAGAAAATATGATTGCAAAAAGGGCTAGAATGAGAAATGATAAGAGAGTCACTATCAGGGAAGAGCATGCAAACTCCACATTTGATGCTAATATTGATAGCCTGGTTAGAACCATGGAGAGGATGATGGAGAGGATCAACCTGAATGAGAGAGTTTCCCCTAGGGAAAATCAACCAACTCCTCAAAATAGAAACCAAAACTTTAGAAGAAACCCCCCTCAAATAAGATAGAGAGAACAGAGAGGACCTGACCAGAAAATTAGGCCTCCATTCCAAGAAAATTATGCTGATGAAGGTGAGGGGGTGGTTGAAGTACTAGAAGAAAGTCAAATTAATCTAATGGGAATTAACAATGAAGATATTGTTTTCCTCACTGAAGAAGAACAAGATTTATTTTCTTTGACTCAAAATAAAGTAGAATTTGAAGAGTCTGAAAATGATAAACAAGGGTTCGAGAATGCCATCATGGAGGTGCATAGACAATATAACCTCCAAAGAAATAAAAGTTCGGATATTCCCAAGAGAAAGAAATCTGAAAACTCTGCTGAAAAGGCCCCTGAAGCTTATCCAAAGAAAACAACAGGGAGTTCAAAGAAAATTACTAAAATCCTTGGAAAGAATGATCTAGAAAGAAGCACTAGTAGACCACCGGTCAGCCCTATCAAAACCGTTCCAACTGATATCCCTAATACAAGTCAACAATATGAAGTTGTTGCAAAAATAGTGCCCGAGAAGAATGATTCAAATTTGCCAAAAACACTAACACCATTCAGCATTGACAATGAAATTTCCAAAATAAAAATCTTTGTCCGTCTCACTAAATTGGTGAACCTGGATGTATATAGGTCCCAAGTCCTAAAAGTGTTGAACATAGGGGACATTAGTGACACTGTCAATCTAAATGATGACAAACATGAACTTTTGTTTGGGCCATAAGTAGAGGGTAAATTCTAGGAGGGAGGTGTTCCCCCATTTTATCTCAGTTTGAATGCTCATGATAAAATCCTCCATAATGCCATGATAGACTCAGGTGCATCTCATAATCTCATGCCAAAGGAAATTATGGAGGGACTTGGACTAGAGATAACTAGACCCTACAAAGACATGTACTCATTTGACTCCAGCAAAGTTAAATGTCTAGGCCTCATTAAAGTTCTATGTATTAATTTAACCCAGATACCAGCCAAGAGTCTAGTGATGGAAATAGTGGTGGCCGACATCCCTCCTAAATATGGTATGATTTTATCATGCTCATGGGGAACCAAGCTTCAAGGCACCCTCCAAATGGATATGACTTATACTACCATACCAGCTTTTGGCCAACAAAGAAGATTGTATAGGGAGGCTCTAATGAAATACATGGTGAGCAGTCAAGAAAATCCTCATAAATACCCCCATACTCTGTTCATTCTGACCTTGATTCATGTATTCTTTACAATAATGAAAATATTAATGAACAAATAGCTGGAGAATAAGAAGACCAGAAGAGAGAACAGTCAGATAAGATGGAAATTGTGCAACACAAACATTAACCTGAACCTTTTTGGAACATGAGTTTTGATGGTTCTTATGGCAAAGTTGGCTCAGGAGCAGGGGTGTGGGTATGCAATACTGCAGATAACCACACAGAAGGGAATTCTTACAAACTAAACTTTCAATGTACCAACAATATAGCAGAAAATGAGGCACTCCTTTTGGGTTTTAAACTAATGAAGAAAGTAGGAGCCAAAAGAATCTCTATTCATGGGGACTCTGAGCTGGTCATTAAACAAATCAAGGGAGAATAGTCAGCCAAGAATCCCAGATTGAGAGCATACAGGAATGCTGCCCTTGACCTCATGAAAACATTTGAATAATATTACCTTGCTGCAGTTCAAAGAAATCAGAATATCTTGGCTAATGGGTTAGCATTTTCAACCAGCACTTGGCAAGTACCTCATCCTAACAAATAGTATATAGTGCAGGTTAAACACTGCCTAGCAGTTCCTAACAATATGAGATCTTGGCAAGTCTTTAGAGATGACAAACAGATTGAGAATTTCTTGCAATCTAAGGGTGAGAATTAGGGGAATTTTGAGGTCTAAAATGGGCCTCCTAAGAAAATTATAAAATAATAGTGGAAATAATAAAATAAGATTTGATGGCATCATCAAATTTTAGAGGGAAAAAAGAAAAAACTACTTTTTTAACTCGTATTTTCAACTTATCTCCGAAAGTGTTTACTCAAATTTTGAGCGAGAGTATTCATTGGATACAAAATTTAATTCCTCATCGAAGGAGTACCCATGTTGCATACTTTCTATGGACCCTGTTACACGAAAAATGAGAAATACATGAAAAACGTGATTGCAATCATGTTTTTTCATGTATTTCTCATTTTTCACATAGCAAGGTCCATCGAAAGTATGAAACATGGGTACTCCTTGGATGAGGAATTAAATTTTGCATCCAACGAGTACTCTCACTTAAAATTTGAGTGAAAACTTTGGGAGATAAGACGAAAATATGAGTTGAAAAAATAGTTTTATTATTTTATTATTTTTTAATCTTTTTACCCTTTTACTTAAAAAATGGTGAATCATCCCCCATGGTTGACATCATTATCTTGAATCCTATTGGTTCTTATAAAGTTTATTTTGGTTGTACATTTTTCTTAGGAGGCCCATTTAAGACCTCAAAATTCCCCTAATGTTTGAAGATTCCAATTTGGACCTAGACTATGAAGAAGACTGCTCCATTAAAGAGAAAATGTGCATGGAGGAACCTCCCCATAATTATGATATTAATGTTTCAGCAAATAAAGATCTACATAGGACAAAGATGCGTCAAGATCCAGAAAAGGAAGAATTTGAAGTACTGCAATTCAGAGACAATACATTGCCTAGAGGACTTGTCCCTCTGGAGGAACTATTTGATTTCAATGATGTGGCTAGGAAACCAAAAATGGAATCTACAGAAGCAAATATCGAAGAGTACAATCTAGGTAGTGAGCATGAACCCAAGATGATAAAGTTATCAAATACACTTCTAGCATCCATAAAGAAAAAATACATTGCTTTGTTCAAAGATTTCATTGATGTGTTTGATTGGAGTTATGAAGACCTGAAATCTTATGATACTGATAATATCTAGCACAAAATTCCAGTCAAGGAGAGCCAAAAGCCTTTCAATTAGAAACTACACAGGATAAATCCTACCCAAATGCCTCTAGTTGAGAAGGAGATCAAAAAAATGTATGATGCTAAGATAATAGTCCCAATCAGGTACTCAGAATGGGTTTCCAATACTGTACCTGTGAGAAAGAAGACATGAGAGATCAGGCTCTGCATTGACTTTAGAAATATGAACAAAGCATCACTTAAGGACAACTACCCCTTACCAAATATGGACCACATATTTCAAAAGGTAGTGGGCTCCAAGAGAATATCTTTGCTAGATGGATTTTCAAGGTACAATCAAGTGATGGTGCATCCATATGATCAACACAAAAAAAAATTTACTACTCCTTGGGGAACCTTCATGTATGTAAAAATTCCCTTTGGATTAAGAAATGTTGGTGCCACTTTTCAAAGAGAAATGAATATTTATTTTTCAGAAGAAATTGGTCTTTTCATTTTGATATGTCTTGATGATATTACGGTTGTTACACGGTAATTTGTCACCGTCCCTACCATTCCCCGTCCCGCACAATGGAGGACCCATTTTGTGACCTGTGAACATTGTCATGCCTTGAAAACATCATCAATGCATTCCTCTAAGCATGAGCTTTATTTGCCCTTGAGACATCTCCTTGCAAAAATCATGAAAAACATCCCTTTTGGCATTGGCGCGGGCAGGCAGTTCAGTACTCGCGCCAATGGGGAAAATCCTGGCAAAGAGGTCGCGCCACTTGGCGCTCTGTCATAGAGCAGTAGTCGCGCCACCCATTTTAGGGACTATTTTTTAAATATGGATGGCGGAAGTTGAGTTCAAACAAACTCACAAACCATTGCCTATCTTGAGTTGGGAGGTTTGGCTGCAGGAGTTCTATGGAAGGGAAGTGGTTTTTGCCACCTCTCATGGAACCTTCCTTGTTGATAGGGCCAATCCCATAATAATAGGGATCCCAACTCCCTCCTTCCCCATCTATAAAAGCCTGCTCAAATCCATGGCAAGCTAGTCTTGAAGTGCCTAAGCTCTGAATCTCCATATTCCCAAGAGACTTTGTGTTGTAAAGAATCCTCTCTTTCCCTTAAGGCTGACTCGAGTAAGGAGACCATTGTCACGAGACTCTGGAGAGGTTTTCCCTTTTCCTTGGCGAGCTTTGCGAGATAGTTCAAACAAACTCACAACCATTTCCTATCTTGAGTTGGGGAGTTTGGCTGCGGGAATTCTATGGAAGGGAAGTGGTTTTGCCACCTTCTATGGAACCTTCCTTGTTGATAGGGCCAATCCCATAATAATAGGGATCCCAACTCCCTCCTTCCCCATCTATAAAAGCCTGCTCAAATCCATGGCAAGCTAGTCTTGAAGTGCTGAAGCTTTGCATCTCCATATTCCCAAGTGCCTTTGTGCTGTAAAGAATCCTCTCTTTCCCTTAAGGCCAAATCAAGTAAGGAGACCATTGTCACGAGACTCTGGAGAGGTTTTCCCTTTCCTTGGCGAGCTTTGCGAGACGTGGACGACCGGGGACCCGTTCGAAGGAGGCTGCGACGTCAGAACTTGGTTGTAACTTCTATTCGTTTATTATTTAATAGATGATTATGATTATGGTTCCACTCCGTTTTCCATCATGTTAATGCGAGTAATGTCCTTTCTGACTGATGTTTAGTTACGTATGCTGGTTTCTATGCTTGTATCTATTCGTTTCTTCCATGTGCAGGTGTTCATCCGCGGAGATCGTGGAAGGATTGTGATCTGCCGGGGCTGAAGAACGGGGACGCTTCTTCTTCAGGTTATAGCGTTGGAATCCAGGTAGGCTTCTATTCCTAGTCTTTCCATTCGTAACTAGGAGCTTGCGTCATAGCATTGTTTGTTTGTTGCTAGACCCCTACTGGGCTAGTAGGGATCGCCTCTGTCCGCAGAGGGGATTTACCTCCTCAACAAATTGGCGACTCCGCTGGGGAGATCGTCCGGTCTTCATTGTCTCGTTTATGTTGTTTCACTTTGATCGTTTTTCCTTGCTTGATGAACCTTCTGGGTTGGATTCTTTCTTTGTTTTAGCTTCTTGGTTTGCTTAGCTTGTATTGGTCTGCTTCTGGAGTAGCTTGTTTTTTAATTTTTATTGAGAAACTCGACTGGCGCGGTTTTTAACCCGACAGTCGCGCCACTTGGCGCACGTTTCCTTTGTCTAGCCCGCGCCAATTGGCTTCTGGCGCTAGTTTCACTCTCACAGTCGCGCCACCCCTGTGAGTTTTTTGAGTTTCTTCATTTCTTGGCTCTCTGGATTTGATCAATACTTTTCTTCTTGATTTTCTGACTGTCTGAGTGTGTTGGAGTCTTGTTTGGCTGGAATTCACCTCTGTCCTTTGGTTGTTTGCTTCTATCTACCGATTTCACGTTTTGAGCCCTAGGGCATCTAGTGGCTTAGTGTATCGAGCCCTCCTTGGGAGTTTTGGTGTCTTGATTGTCCTGTCAACTTGCTGGTTAATTCTCCACACCCTCTTAGTAGTCGTTGATTGTTTTGTTGCGTTTTTTGGGTGATTGTTCCTTACTTCATTCGAAAATCGTTTGCCTTGCTTTGGACCTAGATCACACGGTCCATCGGAAGTTTTTGAGTCTTTTCTTTGCTTAGAGAGACTTTGGGTCGATTTGGGGATCTGATTGATTGCATTGTTGAGTGAATTTTGTTTGTTTCGCTCTCTTGGATATCATTTCTCGAATTGTTCCTTTTGTTTTCAGTGCACATTAGCCATTAAACATTGAAAATAAAAAAAATCTCTTTTGTTTTGATTAATTAGTGCAAATTGTGATATTTTCCATATCGCTAGTGATTAGTGTTTTGAATGAAAAGCTTTCAATTGCATTAGTTGCATTAGAGACATTGTTGTTTGGATTCCGTTCATTTCGTTTGTATAAAAGCTCTCAACTCTTATTTAACTAGTTTTCATCGAACGAAATGTTGCACTGTGGCATATAGCTTGCATTTAGGAGTCTTTCGAGACACTACATACGATAGAGCCTGGAAATTGAAACTTAATTGAAGATCAACTGTAAAATTTATTCAATTAACCTAAGGCAGCATTGGAACTTAACGAAACATATTTAGAAAGTCTAGGCTAGAGACGTGTTCCGGCGTCGTTAAACCTAGCAGCTGTCGTTCGCCTGTTGGCTTTAGACAGCGCTAGTACGGACTTGCGCTCCCCGTACCGTCGCGTATATAAAAGGAGACCCCTCTAGGTTTTCAATCCTTTATCCACAGGAAGCCGAGTCTGCCGCCCTATACCCGTGATACACCGAACACAACATTCGGGGAGACTACCTGCACGTACGGAAAGTCCTTGGTCGATTTCTGTTTCATTATTTGAAACCAAGGTGTATATTGCAGTTCACGGATATTTGGTACACCCTTTGTGCCTAGTTTTTCCTGAGCAGTCATTTGGTCTTTTCTGACTCCTAAACTTGAAAAGACCGTCAAGCGCTTGTCCTTTCACGCTTGTGTCAACTCTGAAAGAGATAGAGTCATCTTTTTATCGTTTCTCGACTCTTAAAACATGAAACGGTAGAATTTCTTACTTTCCAATGTGGTAAAATTAATCGCCCACGATTACACACCCATTTAGACATTGCTTGTTGACCATTTGATCGTGTGTCTTAACTCGTTTTCAGCCCGTGTGTGGTTTTGAGCTTGATGGCAACTTTTTCAGAGTTCACCAACCAAGGAATCTCCTCAGAAGGGAATCCTGGTCATTTTCCTCCTTTTGGAAATGTTGGTGCTCCTTACATGGCGACGTTGTCCCTTCCTGGGTTAACTGTTGGGTTGCCTGTTTGGTTGTTCTCAACCTCTGTTGTCCCGAATGTCTCCACTACCGTTCAATCAGTTCCTCCACCTGAACAACCTCATGTTGATTCCAAGGTGGACCTCTCCCCTTCTTCGCCTGTTTCTGCGTCCTCCTCTTCTACTTCGCCTGGTGAAAGTCTGGATTCAAGTAACCAGGTGGCTAAGAAGAAGAAGAAGAAGACGAAGAAGAAGAAGTCCGATAAGCGAGAGGCTAAATGTACGGCTACTGCCTTCGAGATATCTCCTCTTGATAAACCTTCCAACCCTCCTCGGAAAGTCAAGTTCCCCTGCATGTTGTGCACGGGAGACCATCTTCTTCGAGACTGCCCTGGCATTCCCAAGGTACTCGAAGTATGGTCCAACGGTCGCCCACCGTTGTCTTTGGCTTCCGGGAGTCAGGTTGGGGGCACGTCTTCAACTGGTACTGATAAGACTCCTAAGAAGCAGGGTAAGATCACCAATCCCTGCAAGTTGTGTGAAGGGCACCATGCCATTCACCTTTGTCCTTATATGGATGAAGCCAAACTAGTTTTGGACAACTCGACCGATTCTACACCACACCTTCCACCGGGTTATAATCGGCTTTCTTTGAGTCCTCCGCCAGCTAATCTTACGACTGGTCAAGAGTTATCCTTGGTCGATCCCACTCCCCCATAAATTCAAATTCACGAATCTGTCCCTGACCAACCATTGGTCGTGGGATCGGTAGGCAACCCCGATGCACTTGTTGCACCGGGTCTTTTAAGTAGAGTGGATCTCCCACACCCCATGTCCTTCGGTCTTGATTCTTCGATTTGGAGAGAAAGATTCTGTCACGGCCTTGTTTGCTCCTCAACTCCCAAGACACTGGAGGCTACGGGAGGATATTCCTCCTGCCTTCGAGATGGAGATCATGGAAGAGGAAGCACGCCCCGGTAACATCGAGAGAACCTTCGCTTGTGGAGATGCGTGGCCTAGAAATTAGTTGGTCGCTTCCTTTGGCGTAATCGATTGTAGAGTTTCGCCTTCCGTCTTATGTGCCTTTCGAGATCACGGTGCTAACTCTTGATGCAGTTGTACCATATACCATATGAGACGAAGGTGCCTCTGTTGAAGTATTACGTCATCAAATACGGCAAGCTTTCGGTTGTGCGTAGCTTGTATCGTTACGCAGAGTCTGGTGACATTCAATAGAAGAGCAGGTCAACCTTTAGGGATCCTTCCAAGGTTACCCGTTACTTTGGGAGGTAAAACCGTCCATATGGACGTGATGGTCGTTCCAGCCCCCTTGGATTTTAATCTGCTCCTAGGGTGCGATTACACCTATGCCATGGGAGCGCTCGTCTCCTCCCTTTTTCGTGTGGCTTGTTTTTCGCATGAAGGACGGATCGTGACCATTGATCAACTTTCGTTCTTTGGTCCTGATGCTTGGCTGGTGGTCCGCCATCACCCCCTCCTGGTTTTTATCCACCTGTTGTCTCTGCCCCACCGCAGGTCAACTATGTGGCTACTTACCCCGTGCCTATGCTCAGTGATGATGCCGTTGTGCATAATGTGCTGGGGGCATTGGGTCCTGACTTCCAGGATGTCTCCCTTCCATCAGGAATGGAACTCTTGGAAGCGCCGCCTTCTTGTTCATTTTGATGTAAGTCGGTTAAAGCACGGTTTCCTCCCTGGGTCAAGCTCTTTAAAAAATGAAACCAGGTTGTCGGAGCACAATTCATTTTCTTGTGTCAAGCTCCTTAAACAATGAAACAAGGTCTTCGGAGCATAGTTCCTCCACTTATGTCAAGCTCCTAAAAATAATGAAACAAGTTGTTTGAGGATAGTTCTTTTAGGTGTGTCAACCTCGTTAACATAATGAAACACGAGCATGTTCAATTCGACTTTTTGTTTTGAACCTTCACTCCATTTTCAATGGACTGAAGCTTGGGGGGCATGCACCTCGAATTGAGACATCATGCTGGGGGGCATGCCCGTCTTCCTTATTTCAAGCATAGTTTGCATATGTGTGTGTTCATGTGTGCTTTTAAGCTTGCGTAAAAAATGAAATGTGTGATTAGATGCATTGTGTGAATACATTTCGCATTGGGTAGTTTGTTATGTAACTGATACATTAGATTACATTTGTATTAGACATTTGCATGACATATAGAAAACATCATCACATGTAAAGAAAGATCCATCCAAAATAGTCATATGTATATATATATATATGTGTGTCGAAATGTTTGCACAGTGTGCGTCACATAAAACTCAAAAAATATACATAGTCGTCTTAGTACATCCGGAGACGCTATGTCTCTCAAAAAATAGGTGTAGCATAAATCCTAAGGACTAGTCTGCATGGTGCTCATGATAGCACGTCACTGCACGCACTAGGCGCCTCAAGATTCGGTGGATCCGATTTAGGACCCCCACCGTATGGCGTTGATACTCCATCGGTACGTCTGATAGCCGGGCATAGTCTGGGATCCCATGGGCAATCCCCTCGAGGTTCTGGACCAGTGCCTCTCCTCCGGTGCCTTCCCCCTGGATCTCAGGGGCGAGTTGTGTCCTCCGGGAGATTGGAGACATCCCGGCTGGTCTCTCAGGTCCTACATCTGCATGCATATATAATTGTGTTAAGACGAATGTGTGTTTACAAAAAAAAAACATATAAACATAAAATCAAAAATACGAGGTCTTACCCAGCTCTTCATCCCAGTCGTCTCCTTCTGGTAGTGGGAGATCTGGGTCCCCTGTAAAGTCAGTTCCCGAATAGGGCCAATCTTCCACGACGATCAGCTGGCGCCGTAGCCACCTAAAGAACTCTGGCCTCCAGGACATCTGTTGGCCACCTCCAGATCTGGGCATCAGTGCTGCCCAGCGAGCCATTCTCGGCTCTCGTGGTATCGGACTCGCCACATGGGCCTCTTGGCCCTGGAAGGTTGGTATGCGTTCCAGAATGAACGATACCAAGATGGAACCATAGCCGAACTGTTTCAGTCTCCCCTGTTTGCACTTGGTGAGCTGCCTTTTCATGTTGATCGTTACAGCTGTTGCCCAATCATACAGTCGAGGACCCATGCATTCTGAGGCCAGCAAGAGTTGGGCCTTTGTAGCCTCATGCGGTGCCTGCGATCCAGCAGCCCGCGTAATGGTATGGAGTACTACTCTCAGTGCTAGATCAGGGATGGTGGAGATGTATACCTTCTTGCTTCCTGATCCTGTTTGTGCCCCTCGGCACACCCGTGCCATTACTTCTTCCATCTTTTCCCCAGATGGTCTGCTTCCAGTCAGTACAGGGATTGGACCTCTGCGGGACAATCCAGTGATGAAATAAATGTCGGTGACCTCCAGTTCTAACACCTGGTCTCGTAACCTGAACACTTGTTCGTTCTCATCCCAGATGTTGATTAGATATTGGAGGAGCTCGGGCTGAGCTCGTAAACATGGCGTGAGGAAGAACTTTTTCAATCCACAGTCTCTTAGAGCGTTCATGCAAGCTTGGCTTTGCATGGCCTCTTCATCCTCATCTCCGTGCTCTCGTTCCTTCCATTCGATTGCCATTTTGAGTGGTTATCTGCATTCATATGGTCAAAAACCCCTGATTAGATCTTTGGTGAGCTTCAAATTTCAAGAAATTGGGTTTAAATACCGGAATTTTAGGCGGAAATTTAGGTTCGGCCGTTGGCGCGGCTGTTTTGCTAACAGTCGCGCCAGGTGGCGCGAGCCCTTTAGTAAAAAGAGCTCAGTGGCGCAGGTCCGTGCCCGATACCCGCGCCAATGGGCCCGGCCCTAAAATTTTAAAAGTGGCCACACAAAGTCGATTTCTAAGGGAAAATCATTAAAAAATTGTATTGAAAGGAAGAGAAAAGGAGCGCCTCTTACCTGTGAGAGACGAGAAGCTGAATGGTTGCCTGGATTGGTCGCAATCACCGTCAGAAGATTCTGCTCCAAAAGGACCACTGTTGCTTTCCACAAGGTAAATAGTAAAAGTAATTTTGTTTTTACCAATTTGACATATTTATAACTTTTTCGACGTTAAATGAGTTTTAAAAGTTATTTTTATCATATATTTGCATATGTTATGTCGAAAATGGATTTTACGCTTGCTTGGTATGTGCAGCGACAGGTTTTTGCGACTTAAATGATGGAGACGAGTTGTATTTTATACTTTTTCGGACTCGGTAAATACACGAAAAAATCACTCTGGAGTCATATTTCAGCTCTTTTCTGACTCTCTAAACATGAAAAGATTGCCGAGGCCCTTGTCGTTTCGATCTCGTTAAAATGGACACGAATTTAAAATGGACACGAATCGACATCTACCCAGTATACGTTTAACCCTTTTTCGGGCTGGGATGGATTGATTACGAAAAAGGAATACCCTAGCCTATCGCGACTAGGAGGTTTTCCTGGATATTGTTTTCTACCTTTTCGGATCTGGGGAACTATTTACGAAAAGGGACCTGTGGAGTTTTCTTTTCCGCTGTCTTTTCAAACTCTCTAAACATGAAAAGACGCCGAGTTCTTCCTTTGTCGGACTCGTTAAACCCTGATGACATTGGATTCCGTCGAAATGACGTTCTCCGAGTTTCTCCTTCCTAGGACTCGTTAAATGCACTAGGATGGATTCGCCCGAAGGGCGGACTTATATCACAAGCATATGCTATCCCCTTCAAGCTTGTCATAAAAAATAATTGGGGTACTCGCCAGAAATGGTGGGGGAAAAATGGAACCATCGTCGTTATCGTCGGCAGTATGTCGCTCTTGAACATGGCACTAGTCTGCATTCGTGTCGGGTTGGGGACATCTCATCTCGTTGCTTCACTTTGCCTCCGTGGGCTTGGGTAATCCCTTTTGACCTCTCATCTGTTCATTGCCTCGTCACCATGACCTCTGATCTGTTGATGTCAAATACTGCCAAATCCACTATCGTGCCGTTTATATGTTCAAGAGAAGTTGGCCTCTACAAATATCAACCTTCCTCTGTTTCTCATACGATCCTGATTCACAACAAAACATCATGTTCCTCTGTCTCGTGTCGATGATGTGGGAATCGTTATGGCCCACCTTCGATCAAGGTCACTTCCTGTCGACATCAACTCATTATCCAGGAAGTTGGTCTAGAGACTCCTTATGGTACCTTGGAGCCTGCATGCCTCAATGGCGGGTTCGTCGCATTCGACGAGAGGTTTACATCATTGGCCTCCGATCGAGTGATTCTGTGGGTGTTCGACGTCAGTTCATTTATTCGCACGCCGTAGATTGTACCTGTAGTACCTTGGGGACTATTTTCATTATTGGTGGTTTCTCTCGCGTCGGTTAACAACTTTCATCATTGGCTGGTAATCCGACGATGTTCTTGCATGTTCGACTTCAGCTCACATATTCACATGCACGAACTTGTACTTTGTTGGGTCGAGATGGAGCGCAAGACCCTGGATTGTGTCTGTTGTAATCCAGGCTGCGATTGTGGATTATTATCATTATGTACATGACTCAGTGATTGGATGGCTGCGACCATACCTGAGTCTATTTGTTTGATCTTAGTTGGATGGCTGCGCCCATACCCTGGATCCGGATTATAGCATACTCTGTTTCGGATGGCTGCGTCCATACCACATATACATCATGTACTTGAGATATCAGTTGTATCTTTCTGCGCAGGTTTTACGACGGCGGGCCTTCAGTTGAACATGTTCTCGTAAAGCATTTCACCCCTCTCTCTCTCGGGCCTCATACTTTAGGGGGCATCTGTTACACAGTAATTTGTCACCGTCCCTACCATTCCCCGTCCCGCACAATGGAGGACCCATTTTGTGACCTGTGAACATTGTCATGCCTTGAAAACTCCATCAATGCATTCCTCTAAGCATGAGCTTCATTTTCCCTTGAGACATATCCTTGCAAAAGTCATGAAAAACATCCCTTTTGGCATTGGCGCGGGTAGGCAGTTCAGTACTCGCGCCAATGGGGAAAATCCTGCAAAGAGGTCGCGCCAACTGGCGCTCTTTCATAGAGCAGTAGTCGCGCCACCCAAATTAGGGACTGTTTTTTAAATAAAGATGGCGGAAGTTGAGTTCCAACAAACTCACAAACCATTGCCTATCTTGAGTTAGGAGGTTTGGCTGCGGGAGTTCTATGGAAGGGAAGTGGTTTTGCCACCTCCCATGGAACCTTCCTTGTTGATAGGGCCAATCCCACAATAATAGGGATCCCAACTCCCTCCTTCCCCATCTATAAAAGCCTGCTCAATTCCATGGCAAGCTAGTCTTGAAGTGCCTAAACTTTGAATCTCCAAATTCCCAGAAACCTTTGTGTTCAGCAAAATCCCCTCTTTCATAAGGTGACTCAAGAAATGAGGAGACCATTGTCGAGAGACTCAGGAGGTTTTCCCTTTCCTTGGCGAGCTTCAAGCAGTAGACAGCCCAGAACCCATGGAAAGAGCAGCCAGCGTCAGGGAACTTGATTTGTAATCTCTCTTCGTTTATTATTTAATAGATGATTATGATTATGGTTCCACTCCGTTTTCCATCATGTTAATGCGGTAATGTCCTTTCTGACTGATGTTTAGTTACGTATGCTGGTTTCTATGCTTGTATCTGTTCGTTTCTTCCATGTGCAGGTGTTCATCCGCGGAGATCGTGGAGGGATTGTGATCTGCCGAGGCTGAGGAACGGGGACGCTTCTTCTTCGGATCGTGGCGTTGGAATCCAGGTAGGCTTCTATCCCAATTCCTTCATTCGTAACTAGGAACTTGCGTCATAACATTGTTTGATTGTTGCTAGACCCCTGCTGGGCTAGTAGGGATCGCCTGTCCTTGAGAGGGGATTTACCTCCTCGATAGTTGTTGTGGGCTCCTTAAACATGCGCAGCGACACGTACTTGATGCATGTGTTGCAGTATTCATGAGGTTTTGATGTTTTTGGGCTATATTGGGCTTGGGAGACCTGTTTAACTAAGCTAGAATGATTTGTTTGTGATCCCCTTGTATATTTGGGTGCTATAATACATAAAATAATGGATCAATGTGTTTTTCTTCATTATTATAGCGTAATTTTCTGAAAACTGTATTTTTGGTGCCTATATTGTTGATTTTCCTAGAAAGGAATATTACAGTTATACTCTTAAATCATAATAGATTTATTTTCTCAATATTTACATTGAGAATATCAAAGTTTGCAAAAAAGAAGAAGAAGCTATTATTCAAATATAAAAATAACGATGAAAGATTCTAATTTTTATATTTATTATTTTTAATTATTATTAATCAATTTTTTTGTTTTTGTTTTTTAAAGTGTTTTTTAACTTATAATAAGAGTCAGAATAAGAGGGAATGTCTATTCCTTCAACCTTATTACAATGGGCTAAAGATAGGGAGGTGGGGAGCCTACTCCTTCAGCCTTATTTCAAGAGGGAAAAGATGTCCCCCTTTGAAATCAAGTGAAGTGAATAACACACTCGAATGTGCCAACTATTAAATAAAAAAGACTAGGCACTAAATTGTGTATGAAACCCCCTAGTGTACAAAACAAGAGACCCACCTTTAAGTAACTATCTCACTATTAAAATAATCCCTCTAAATTTAAGCATGTAATTAAAAATATATAATACTTTAATAAAAAAATTAAAATATAAAAAATAAATAAAATAAATTGAAAAAACATTTTATTTATTAAATTAATTATGATTAACAATAAAATATAAAAATTTAAATCATTCAAACTTTTTTGTTTTTGGCAAAATTTTATCTCTTCTGAAAGCCTAATTAATTTTATACAATACATTTCTAATTATCAATTCTCACAATCTTATCAAATAATTAATATAATTTAAATAATTCTTTTATTTATATATTTTTGTTTTTCAACCCGATTAAAATTTGAATTTACAACTAGATAGTCTAAACTTACACAATGTAGCTAATCTCCACTTTATAATTCATATTTATATATTAAATGTTATCATTATCAAAATTTACGTTATCAAACCAGAAAGGGCAATATACTCTTTATATAGATTAAATGTTATCATTATCAAACCTGAAAGGGCGATGTACTCTTTATATAGATCGTGCATGTGGAAAAACGAATACTAAATATATGATTTACACTTACTACGTGACCTGGTTAAGTTGGGTGTTGTTTGAACCAGAAAATACACATGTCGTAGACACATAGGCGTGGATGGGACGAAAAGACACTGAAGTAAAAAGTCGTTGATTGGATGGAGATATGGAAATTTATGCAACCTCCATATAGTGAATGTAAATCCCCATAAGAAGAAGACCACACTTATATTATGAATGGATGGCCAATCACTTTTCATCGATTGATGCAATGTTGGTTTTGGAGTCATTAATATGGAAACAAGAAAGAAATGTAGAAATATAGGAAATTGAAATCATATAGCAAGAAACTTATGAGATTTACGTGGTAAAATTTTGACAGTGCGTTAAGGAAATTTTTATAGGGCAAGGGATTGGAAATTGTATTAATTAAAGATGATTCTTCATGTTATAAGCCTCTTTGGAAATCACTAATTATCCTAATCCCTTGGCCATGCTCATTCATCATCTCTTCTAGAAGCCAAGAGAATCCAAACACCATCACAACTTCTCTACTAAAACTGGGTTCGTGAATATGTCTGCACGATTCTCCTTGTATGGACCTTCTTGAGAGCTACTTTGCCACTATCGATCACATGTCTCACAAAATGGTGTCTTACATTAATGTGCGTGGTCTCGCTGTGATAAGATGGATTTGTAGCCAAATGAATAGCCACTTTGACTGTCATATAACACATTCACTTTTTCCTGCGTCCTTCCAATCTCATCAAGTAGACCTTTCAGCTAGATTGCCTCTTTACAGACATTTGAAGCAACTATATACTCTACTTCAGTAATGGAAAAAGCAATTGTTTCTTGAAGCTTTGACATCCAACTAATTCTCCACCAGCAAGAGTAAAGACATACCCTGTAGTAGATCTCCTCTTGTCCAAACCACTTGCATAATCAACATCCACATATCCGTAGACTTATCCTTCACTACCATTAAATATGATGCAATGGTCACTTGTGCCTCTCAAATACCGAAGCACCCATTTCATTGCTCGCTAGTGTTCTTCTCCTGGATTTTCCATGAACGTGTTGACAACTCCAACTACATGTGAATTGTCAAGTCTTGTAGATAACATCACATACTTTAATTTGCCTACCGCATTTGCGTCTGGTACATGAGACATATACTTCTTTTCTTCATTAGTTATAGGACTCAAAACTAAATAAAGCTTAAAATGGGAAGCTAACGAAACATTAATAGGTTTCACATTGTTCATACCGCACTTTTCAAGTATTTTCTCCACATACTTCTGTTGTGATAACCAAAGCTTACCATTTTTCCTGTCTCTGTGTATCTCCATGCCCAAGATATGTTTTTCTGCTCCAAGATCCTTCATATCAAACGTCCTAGAGAGTTGAGCCTTTAACCTATTGATCTCTTCCATGCTTTTGCTTGTAATAAGCATATCATCAACATACAAGAACAAGATAATGAATATGCCATTGAAACTCTTAAAGTATACACAATGACCATACTCACTTCTAGTAAAGTTCTGGCTCACTATGAAGGAGTCAAACTTCTTGTATCACTGCCTGGGAGATTGCCTCAGGCCATACAATGATTTCATGAGCTTGCAAACTAATATTTTGTTGCGACCATGTAAAAAAAAATTGGTTGTTCCATATAAATCTCTTCATCCAAATCACCATGAAGAAAAGTTAGTGCTAACACATTACGAATAGAAACAATTTTTACGACTTGTGAAAAAAATGTCATGAAAATCAATACCTTCAACCTGAGAATACCCTTTTTCTACCTGCCTCGCCTTATACCTTAGAATATTTCCATCAATATTTCACTTCAATTTGAAGACCCATTTGCATCCGATAACACTTCTCCCTTCAGGAATTTCTACAAGATCCTATGTTTTTTCTTGGCTAAGGAATCCATTTCTTATTCCATAGCCTTTTTTCCATTTTTTACTATCTGCATCATCCACTGCTTCCTGATAACAGTTAGGTTCCCCATCTTCAGCAATCAATGCAATAGACGAAGCATAATCTTCATACCTTTTCGGTATTTTTCTTTTCCTTTTATACCTTCTTAGAGTGACTGGTTGTTGAATTGGTTCTTGAACTTATACAATTTCCTTTGTATCTTCTCCACCTTTCTCTTCAGAAGTCTCTCCTTCCATTCGACTTTTTGGAAAGGGTTTAGCCTCCAATTGAATTTATTGATTCAATGATACTTGTTCCTGTTCAAATTTTACAACATTTGATTTTAGAAAATAAGATTCATCAAATGTTACATCTCTACTAATGACTATCTTGTATGAAGAAGAATCCCACAACTTGTATCCTTTCACTGCATAATCATACCCAACAAAGACATAACATTTTTATTTTGGATCTAACTTAGAAAGTTGACTCTTTGGAATAAGAGCATAGGCATCACAACGAAAATTCCTTAAATGTGAATAATCACAAGACTGACTTGAGCAAACTTCTTCAGGAATTTACAATTAATGGCAATTGAAGGTGATCTATTTACCAAACAACAAGCAGTAGATATTGCTTCTGCCAAAAACTCCTTTTGCAGGTTAGCATTGATGATCATGCTTCTGGTTCTTTCGATAAGAGTCTGGTTCATACGTTCAGTAGTGCCATTTTGTTGAGGAGTATAAACAATAGTTTTATATCTAATAATCCTTTCATCCTTATAGTATTGTTAAAATGATAGGGAAGTAAATTCACCGTCATTATCAGTTCTTAAACATTTAATTGATCTGTCTATTTTCTTTTCCACCGTAGTTTTAATTTTTCTAAAAACGTTAAATACATCAGCTTTTCCTTTTAACATATAGACTAGAACTTTCCTGGAGATACAATAGGAGATGGTCCCAAAATATCAGAATGAATATAGTCCAAAATCTCTTTATTATTATGACTTCCAATCTTAAATTTTTGTTTACATTGTTTTCCATATACACAATGTTTACAAAAATCTAACTTCAAGGATTTCAAATCACGGAGCAATTTTCGATTCATCAGTACCTAAAGACCCTTCTCGCTCATGTGACCCAACCGCTGATGCCACACGCGAGTACCTTTTTCTGCCTTCTTAGATACAGTTGTTACCTAACTGACTTGAGTACTTCCTCAGTCTGTAAAGGTTTACGATCTTCTCTGCCTACATTACAACCATAACACCTTTTAAAACTTTCAACACTCCATTGTGACCAGTAAAATTGTAACCTTCCAAGTCCAACACTCCCAAAGAAATCAAAATGTTTCTTAATTCAGGTACATGTCTAACTTTAGGTAATTTTCTAATTGTACCATCATAAATTTTAATTTTGACATTTCCCATCCCAACAGTCTGACAAGATACATTGTTTTCCATAAACATAGAACTACCATTCACAACTTCATATGAAGTGAACCAATCTTTGTGCGGACTCATGTGATGAGAATCACCATAGTCTAACAACAAATTTTCATAATTCTGAGAGACATTGCAAAAACGTAAAGCTTAATCTAGCATACCTAATTCAGCAGATAAAACTTCATCAATCATACCTCACTCAACTTGATTTGTTTCCTTCTTTGGGTTTTCGACAGACTCCTTTCATTTCCAAAAATATTTCTTGAGGTGTCCTATTTTGTTGCAGTACCAGAATTTGGCTTTACACTTCCTGCCCTTTGATTTTTATCTGGAAGAACTTCTTGATTTCTCCCCTCTTTCCTTGAACCGACCTCTAGCTACCATGGCTTATGGTGCGGAAGTTTCAATGTTGGAATTCCTCCGTACTTATTCAGATAACAAAGCTCCCAAAACTGAATCAAATTCCAAATATTTGGTCGTGCTCAAACTGATAGAAGTTACAAATTTTTCCCAAGACTTGGGAAAATAAAACAACAAGGTGATAGTGGTCCCGAGACTTGGGAAAATAAAACAACAAGGTGATAGCTTTGTCTTGTTCCTGAAATTTACCTTCCATATTTGACAATTGGAAAATAAGTGACATTAAGTGTTTTGCAATTTTAGTACCCTCCTTCATTCGAAGGCTATATAGTTTCATTTTCAAATAAATTCTGTTGGTTAAAGATTTGGTTAGATACAATGTTTCCAATTTCCCCCACAAACATGTTGTTGTAGTTTCTTCAACAATATTGAAGAGAACTTCATCTTCTAAGCACAACATGATGGTACTGAGAGCTCGTGCATCCAAGTCCTCCCAATCCAAATATGTCATGCTTACAGGTTTCTTCTTCACCCCATATAAAGCTTTGTGCAACCCTTGTTGCACCAGCAAATCCCTTAATTTCAGTTTCCACAATGAAAAGTTGTACTTACAAGTAAAATTCTCCACCTCAAACTTAGAATTAGTCATTTTTTTCGATTTCTTCCTACACGGGTTCTTTATTAATGAATATATTCTTCAACAAATTATTTTTTCAAAATTTTCCTCTAGGGTTTAAAAAAAAAACAAATTCTAGTTTATAAGATTTCCCTTCCTATTCCATTTTTTTTTGTTATTGCTCAACAAACCCTACTCCATTTCACTTCCATGAATATCGGAATTTTTTTCCTTTCCATATATATATATATATATGCTAAGTTAAAGGAATCCCACTCCAAATTTCATTCAACAAGTTCACTAGTTTTCTAAGATAGCCCAACAACAAAATTTTATTTACTTTCAATCAACAATTTTTTCTGCTATTTATAGATTTTTGGCTTCTGTGATCCATCGATAATTATGAAGAAATATTTCGGTAATAATCACATTACAAGGAAAAAAGTTGACACGTTTCGAACCAACCAGTGTGGTTCATCATCAGGACTAGGTGAGCGATCAGATCCATTCGTTAAGTTTAAATAGATGTAGAAATGGCAAAGTAAACCGTTAGAATAACAACTAATTTGACATTGAAATTAATAACAGTTAGTTCTATTAATTTAATTATTTATTTAATACAACCTAACGGCTAGTTTGAGTATTGAAATTAATAACAGCTAGACCTATTTAATAGTTTAATTTATATATATAAATTATTACCGAAAGATTTCTTCATAATTTTTTCTGCTGTCAAAAATAAAAAATTATCCGAGTAGTCACAACTTTGTCTTTCTAGTGGTTCTTCTCCCTTAATCGGCTGGCGACTTCTGCTCCTTGAAAATGACCCTCTGTCTCTCCGACGACTCAAAAAAAAATATATTGGTTTTCTCATGGCACGATGGCAGACAAAAGGCTTTGTCTCTTACCGTTCTTGCGGCTTTGGTGGCTTTGCAAAATTGATGATGTTTTTCCGTCACATCACACACATTTTTCGTCTTGAACTGCTCTTCGACCAATGGACAACGGTGATTCTGTATCTCTCTGGCGGTTAGGAAAGCGAATTTCTGCCAGTGTAACCCTCTCTGTTGACGATTCAGCCAATGAATGAAAACTCTTCTCTCATCTCAGAAACAAACATGACTAGTGGACAACTATCGTTTTGACTCTGGCTGCTCGACCTCTTCCTCGTCATGGAAATGGGTAGAGTTTCTTTAACCGACTGTCTTCTCTTCGAGCACCACCAGTGGCCTTCTTTGCTGCTCAGACAGACTCATGACTTTCACCCTCAGACACATGACTCATTGATTGACTTTAAAAAAAAAATTCATTCACTGCGATTTTCTCTTAGAGTGGGTAGAGTCTCTCTTGCTCAACTCTTAAGAAAAATTTGAACATACCCCTCCTGATATGGTTACTTTCTTAACAAACTTCTCTGGCGCCTTTTTCAATGGAACCCGACTACCCTATCTAATCAATCTCATATATTCCTATGTTCTCATACCACTTTTTGGTTTTCGAGTCATTAGTATTCAAACAAGAAAGAAATGTAAAAATATAAGAAATTAAAATCACATAGCAAGAAACACAAGAGATTTACGTGGTAAAACCTTTACAATGTGTCAAGGAAACCTCCATAGGGCAAGGGATTGGAAATATTATTAATCAAAGATGACTCTCCACGTTACAAGCCTCTCGGACAATCACCAATTTATATGAGCTACTTCGTTACATAACTTCTTTTCGTTATAGAAACAAGCTCAATGTTAGAATAAAATTTACCGAGATAAGTATATCATTTACATTGTTGTCATTTTTCAATAGACAACACGTCTAGCCGTTAAGAGGGTGGCGTTGGCATTGTCAAGATGCATGTGTAAGAGTTAATGGCATTAGGTTTATTGTATATACATTGTTTGAAATAAATATTGATGGATACATTGACATATCACTTCGGGCTATGTAGCCGTGGTGGTGGCAGCCACCATTCATCAACAAAAAATTTTGGTACGCACCCTTTAAAATTAAATTAAAAGTGTAAATTGCATAAAAAAATTTCTAATTATTTTTGGACTATGAAACTTATGGCAAAAATAATTCCTATATGTCACTCTCAGTAGAAGTGACATAATAATTCAAATATACAATGGTTATAAGAATTTAACTAAATAATAATTCAAATATACAATGATTTATTTAAATTATGTTTTTTTACGGTCGTAATTGGATTTTCTCATTATAATTTTTCAACTAATTGGATGCATAATATCTAACAAATTAGTGGAAAAATAATTATTTGTAATAAAATAAACAAAATTGGTATCAAGTTAAAGTTAAATTATATATATATTAATTTTGTCCCATGTGCTATATATGATGGAGAAAGATTTAAAGTGATATATCAATTGAGAATGGAGTTGCCAAAAAAAGGTTATACGTGTTGGTGTCTATATGTTGCATTTTAGTATATTTTTGGTGAAGAAAGATATCATTTTTTTTTTTTAAATGTTAAAAATGACAACAAATTAAAATATTTTGTAAATATTTATTTATTTTTTAATCAGATGATTGTATAACAATATGAAGTTTTTATAATGATGTATTCCTATTAAAATGTTGTCGCATAAGAGGCCTATTGTATTGAAGAGTCATTGTTGACCTTCAATACTAAAGTATTCCAATCCCTTGTCTCGTGGAGATTTCCTTAATACATTGTCAGGGTTTTACCATGTAAAATTTTGTGTATGCCTGTATGAATTTAGTTTCCTGTTTTTGTGTGTGTTTTTCTTTCTTAATTAAATTATGGGCTCAAAATACAAACAATTAGTATTAGAGCATCAAGTTTGCATTGGGACTGAGGTTGATTAAAAGGGTTTTAGTCAAGGGCATACAGAGGAGGGGTTGAAGCTGCCTTTTTCAAAGAAATTGAGCCACATTCCTAAGTTGAAAAAATGCATACAAAGAAGAGTCCAGTAGGCTCCTTTTTCAAAGAAATTGCACCGCATTCCTGTGTTGGAAAAATGGGTACGCAAAAGAGTCCAGAAACCACCTTTTTTAAAGAAATTGAGTTGAATTCTTGAGTTGAAAAATGGGTACACAAAAGAGTCCAGCAGTGTCTAGTTGCATTTTGAAGGGAGTCGTGGGGTCATGGGTAGTCAATGAAGGACTTCGAGTCGCGAATATCCACCAAATTCATTATGAAGCCATTGCATTGAGAGCTATGAAGAAAAGAAAACATAGACTGCAGAACCTACCATGAAACCCTAACCACCTGTTGATGGAGGTGAGCCAAAGAAGTCGAGCCGAGCATAATCATGCAGAGTCTGAAACCCTAGTTGCAAATTTCACAAGGAAAAAACAATTTTATTATTATTATTATTATTGATTTTTTATTTATTTTTTAATCTTGGAAGAAGAATTTTTTTATTTGAAAAATAGAAAATGTAATATTCCGAATTTTCCATCAGTTAATTGGAATATTAGAGTTCTTAATTTTCTTAATTAATTAAGTAAATAAGAGGGTGGAGGGACCCATAAACCCCGTAGAGGAATAAAATCCACTTTTGATATGTGTATGTGGATAATTTAGAAGTAGATATGCATTATGGAGTAGTGGAGAAACTTCTTAAATGAAGGAAGAGTGGGGATCATGCCACATTAATGATAAGATCATGGAGATCATGCCACATTAATGAGATCATGGTGCATTAAAAGTAAGATCATAAAGCACTAATGATGAGATAGTGGAGGAAGTTGTGCATCTAATGCACACATGATGGAGAGAGTGAGAATTAAATGCAGAGATGGTGGAGAACATGGAGAGACAACGCACTCTTCATGGAGGCTAGTGGCCACATGTGCAGTAGAGTTATGAGGTGGGCCAGGGCTATGGAAGGCTCACAAAGCATATAAGGGAGATGAAGGCAGCAATAGAAGGCAAGATTTAGATTATTATTTTTGATATGTTTAGACCTGGATTTTTCATTTGACATTTCTATGCACGCTTTAGCTATTTAGCTAAGTCTGCAATGTTGTTTATCATACGAGTGTTTCCGAGCGGAAATACCACCCTTACCCATAGGGGACTTCGAGTGCCTACTCTGGAAAGGTTTCTTTGAGATGTCATACATCATCAGGCATTGGTCCCACATTCAGCCACTCTCATATGCACATTCAGTCTCAGGAATTACGCATTCCTGCTTGAGGGTTTGAGAGGAGGAGGTAGTTTTTGGAATTTCAGCTAAGAAATCGGTGGAGGATTCATCCTTTCACCTTGGGCTTCAAGATCCATCTTCCAAGAGAAGCATATTCATATCCGACATTCAGGCCAACATTACATACCTCCATGTAGTAGCAATTCCTCAAGGGATTGCGTAGTCTAGTCCTGTAGATATATTGGAGGAGGGAAGTTTCTAGTATTTTAGCTGGAAATCCTATGAGGGACCATTCCTTCACTTTGGGTATACTGTTTCCATCATTATTGAGCTTATTTGTATTATTTAGCAGCAGGCTATAGAGCCTCCATCCTTGACAACACAATTCCTCTCAGCTGTTGTGTATTCAAAAACTGCAATCGGTGGAGGAGGAAGAAGGAGCTAGATCTTGAGCTTCTAGCTTGAGAATCTAGTGAAGGGATCAACCCTTCAACCATGGATCTGATTGTATCACATTGCAGCCATCTTATGATCCGTTCTTGCTTCAGACCTACATACCCAGCAGACATATGTTGTAGGGCCTAAGAGGGTGATTTTCCAATATTGTCAGATATGGAAATCCTTTATGGGTTATCTTGGGTATTCATCATAGATCCCAGATCTGAAATTCCGCATCATATGAGCTCTAGAAGTGCTTGATATACACATTTATATTTTTTCGGTAGTTGCAGTCCTGACATTTGTAGCAGGGTCAACACAATATTCCTTCCAGCAGCCCAATAGTTACGCAATCCCTCTCGTGGGAGGACTTTAGGGTCATTCTAGGCCACTTATTTGGCTTAAGTGTCTCATAATTTGAGAGTTGTTGTACTTATATTCCACCTCCTATATAATAAAATGGCTCAACTATTCTGTACATTTGTATGGTGTCTTTAGATTATTTGTTCATTGTTGCATTTTTAAATTATTGTGTTTTTGTACTACTGCATTCTCCCTTTTGGGATATTACAGAAAAATTGTTTAAAATGTATGGAATATATATATTTTTTTGAAGAATTCACCATTGGTTTCTTTAAAAATGAAGCAGGGTTTCATTTTTTAAAGATAAAAAGGAAAAGAAAAATGTGTAATTGTAAAATTCCAAAGTATATCATTTTTTAGAAAACCCTAGTTGAAGGAGTATTTCAGAACTTTGATAGAATCTAGAAAAATTAAATTTATTAAAGGATCCTGTGTAGGAGGGAAATGGCTAAAATGACTAATGCCAAGTTTGAGGTGGACAAATTCACCGGTAAAAACTATTTTGTATTGTGGAAACAATATATGGGATTTATTGGTGCAACAAAGGTTGCATAAAGCATTAGATGAGGTATACTTGTTGGCATGAAATATTTGGAATGAGAGAAATTGAACACCTAAGCTCTTAGTACTATCAAGTTGTGCCTAGCGGAAGATTTTCTCTTCAACATTGTTGAAGAAAGCTCAACAACAGGTCTATGGAGTAAATTGGAAAATTTATACATGACCAAGTCTCTAACCAACAAAATTTACTTTAAGAGGCAGATGCATAGCATTTGAATGAAGGAATGCACTAAGATTACAAACCACCTAAATGTATTTAATACCATTATTTTCCAGTTGACCAATATGGAGGTCAAATTTAAAGAATAAGATAAATCCATTACATTTATATGCTCCTTGCCCAAGTCTTGGGACCATTTTGTGACTTCTATCAATTTGAGCACAACTAAATATATATAATTTTATTATGTTATGGGAACTATGTTATCTGAAGAAGTGCAAAGGAAGTCTAGCATTAAAGCTTCCACGCCAGAAGTTATGATAGCCAGAGGCTAGTCCAGGGGGAATGGAGAAAATTCAAGAAGTTCTTCCATATCAAAGTAGAGAGGCAATATGTGTAAAGTCAAATGTTGGTTTTGTAACAAAACAGGGCATCTCAAGAAGTATTGTTGGAAAAGAAAAGAGTCCGATGAAAACCAAAAGAAGGAAGAAAATCAAGTCGAGTCAAGCATGATAGATGAGGTTTTTTCCACTAAATTAGGTATGATAGATGATAGATTTTGGCGCTTCTCATCACATGAGCCTGCAAAGAAACTGATTCACTTCATATCAAGTTATGAATGGCAGTTATGTGCTTATGGGTAGTAATGTATCTTGTCAAATTGTTGGAGTGGGAAATGTTAGAATAAAAATGTATGATGGTACGATAAGAACATTGAATGATGTTAGAAATGTACCTAAGTTGAAGAAGAATTTGATTTCTTTGGGAGTATTGTATTCAAAGGGTTACAATTTCACAGGTCAAGGTGGAACACTAATAGTTTCAAAGGGAGGTATGGTTGTTATGAAGACATAGAGGATCATAAATATTTACAGACTTAAAGGAAGTACTCATGTTAATGAGTCAATGATTGTATCTGAGGAGGCAAGAGAAGTTGTTCGCCTATGGCATCACTGACTAGGTCATATGAGCGAGAAGGGCCTTCAGGTACTAATGAATCAAAAAATACTTCCTAATTTGAAATAATTGAGTTTGGATTTTTGCAAACATTGTGTATATGGAAAACAATGTAGACAAAAATTTAACTTTTGGTAGTCATAATAGTAAAGGAGTTTTGGATTATATTCATTTCGATCATTGGGGAGAACTTCCTACAGTGTCTTATGGAGGTGTGTCCTATTTTGTAAGATTTATTGATGACTAATCCAAGAAATATTTGGTTTATATGTTAAATTGAAAGGCTAATGTATTTATTTATTTTATACAATTAGGTTATGGTGGAAAAGAAAACAAGAAATACAATTAAAAATTTACGAAATGACAATGGTGGTGAATTTACTTCCTTAGAATTTGTACAATATTGCAAGGATGAAGGGATTTTCAGACACAAAATTGCAGTGTATACTCCTGATCAGAATGGTGTTTTTTTACGTATGAACAAGACTCTTATGGAAAGAGATAGTAGCGTTATCAACAATGCTAATTTATAGAAGTAGATTTGGGCGAAATTAGTATCCATTGCTTGTTATTTGGTAAAAAAATCACTTTCAATTGCTATTAATTGTAAAATTCCTAAAGAAGTTTGGATGGGCGAGTCTTGTGATTATTCATACTTAAGAAGTTTTGGTTTTGATGCCTATGCTCTTATTCTGAAAAATCAACATTCTAAATTAAAACCAAAACCAAAAAGTTATGTTTTTTTTTTGTATGATGATGTTGTGAAAGGATATAGGTTGTGGGATCCTTCTATGCGTAATATTTTCATTAGTAGAGATGTAATGTTCGATGAATCTTATCTTCTAAAATATGATGTTGAAAAATTTGAACAGGAACAAGTATCATAGAATCAACAAATTTAGTTAGAGACAACCTTTTCCAAAAAGTCAGAAGCAAGAAGAAGCTTGTGAAGAAAAATGTGAAGAAGACATAAAGGAGAGTATAGAAATTCAACAACCAGTCACTCTTAAGAGATCTACAAGGGAAAGAAAAGCTCCCAAGAGGTATGAAGATTTTTCTTCTTTTTTGTCCTGATTACCGAGGATGGGGAGCCTTCTTGTTATCAAGAATAAAGGAATGATGTGGATAGTTAAAAATGGAAGAAGGCTATGAACGAGGAAATGTATTCCTTGGTCAAGAAAAACAACCTAGAATCTTGTAGAACTTACTAAAGGGGGAAGTGTTGGATATAAATGAGTCTTCAAATTGAAGAGAAATTTTTATGGAAATATTGAAAGATATAAGGCAAGGATGGTAGCAAAAGGGTACTGTCAGATAGAAGGTATTGACTTTCATGAGGTTTTTTCACTAGTCATAAAACATGTTTCTATTTGTATTGTGTTAGCACTAACTGCATTACTTGAACTTGAGTTAGAACATTTAGATGTTAAAATATATTTTCTTCATGGTATTTGGATGAGGAGATCTGTATGGAACAACCATAAGGTTTTGTACAAGGTCGCAACAATATATTAGTTTGCAAGCTCAAAAAATTATTGTATGGTCTGAGACAGTCACCTAGGAAATGTTAGAAGAAGTTCGTTTCATTCATGGTGAGCTTGTTGGGGCCTTTGTTTTGAACAAATTTTTTTTGAGTTACGGAAGGTTAGGAGCAGAAAGAACAAGTGGCGGAGCACTATTAAGAAAGGATGGGAACCGTTGTGGTTGCAGAGAATATGCAGACATATGGCGGAGCATAGGCAGGAAACAACATAGATGGTATAAATAGGGGACATCGAACAAACAGAAGGACTCCCAAAGAGCAAGGGAACAACCGAGCGAAGAAGGGGTGAAGACTGACAGTTTCAGTCGGCAGGAGTAGATAAGCAAGGAAAAAGAGAGTTCGCAGGGGGATAGAGGGATATATTTTTGTATTCTGATAGGCTCTGTGGGGCATGAATGTATTGAGATGTGTTATGTTGAGCTTTACGAAGCCTGAATGTATTGTGATGTGTTATGTTCAACTCTATGGAGTATAATGTGTAATGTGTGGCTGAATTAATAAAAATAGAGCATTGTTGAGTTGTGGGATATATGAGGTGTATGACAGTAGCTTTGTATCTGTGTATTTAGATATTTCAAAATTTTTGATTTTTGTATTGCTTATTGCTAAAAGATACCTTGTATCTTGATTCACATGTGATGAATATGCTCTGGGTACTGTAATGTATGATTAGCTATTAGCGATCCTCCTTCGGTATTAATGTTATAGCTTTCGATCTCAGTAAGGTTACGACATGCCTTGGGTGAGACTCCTTTCTCCCTTGGGCAGGGTGAAAATACTGACGTTTTCCTAGACTATAGCAGAATATTATTGGTCGTGAGCCGGAACTTGGGTCTTGCCCAAAAGCCTCTTTTTTTGCCAACAAATGGTTCTGTTGCCGGGACTTGAAAACTTAACTGAAAGCTAGATCATGGTATTGAGGATCTATTGAAGAGAATTGTGTAACTGATAGGATAATCAAGTAGATCAGTTCATATCACAACAGGTGGAGCTCTGATGACAGAAGGAAAAGAGTGCCAAGGATCAAGTTCTCTTTTCTGATTCAATGAGTGATTTTTACGAAATTTTCTGGGGAAAATTTCCTAAAGAGCTCCATAAATGGTTGCAAAGACTCTAGATTAAATCAATTCCTTGAGGATTGCGTCGATCCCTTCGCATTTGGACGCATACAAACCTGACTGAATTACACAAAATAGATAAAGACTTAACTCGAGCAGTAGAATTTTGGGTACATAAAAATTTCGAGGGATACATTGTAGAGTTCGCAGTTGAATGTTATCAATATTTTACGAAATCGAAAGATATATTTAAATATGGGTTATGGGAAAAGTTGTTGAAATAAATCCCATTGTGGATTAAAGCTCTAATGGTGGACGAGGGACTAATGCCTTTCCAAAGTTGTGCGATGGAAGCTTAAACCTCTAGTAATGGGGGAAGGACCTGAAGGAAAGATGCTATGAACCAGGGAAAAAGGGGAATAGGGATATGGATGCCGAAACTTCCAGTAGGTTGAGAGAGTAGAGAGCACATCGGATGGCGCAGATCGCTGAGAAGTGGCGAGAAAGGTTGATACGGGAGTTTGAGAAGCAAGAGAGTAATAGGCAGAGAAAGGAAGAGGCACCACAGATGACAGAAGGGAGAGAAGGTGAAGTGGGAACCAAAGGAGTGGACGGGTCCGTCAAAGATGTTGAGATTCAACAAGAAGATCCTGGTGAAAATTATGCACCTACACTAGGATGGAGCCTCAGGCTATTTATAGATGATGTCTATTTATATATGGTTGAGAAAATTCTATTTATAGATGATGATCTATTTATAGATGTATGTGCGAGTTCTATTTATATATCACATGTCTATTTATAGATGCATGTCAACTATTATTATCCCTTAATAATATTTGGACAATAAAGAATAATCTATTCTCAATGAGCACTTGGAAATAGTTAACTGAAGTGGAAAATCAATTAGCTATAGGAAATTTGAGTTCAAAGGTTGGTTGGTGGAACATGCAAATGGACTTAGTTGTAACTGATTGATTCGAAGTTGTAACAGAGTTGGATGTGTAGCTATGTGAGTTGTAAAGTAGCTTAACTCAGTTAAGTGAGTTAAACTCAGTTGTGCTAGTTGTAACTAAAGATACACTAGTGAGAGATCAGTGAATTAATTATTAATTAATTCACAATCAGTGGTCTCACTTGCAACTAAAGATTTACTACTGTTAACTACATGTGTTAGTATGAATCTTTCGTCGTAAGAGATCACTTTATCTACGCGTAACAAATAGCCCTAACATCGATTATGGCAGAAAAATACCTTTAAGATTGCTGCACAAATTCAGATCTAAGCACAAAAGATATTAAGCAAATAAAAAATAACATAACTCTATAGATCCAATGAATAAGACAAGAAGAATGTATATGAAATAATTTTGTATTATATTAAAGAATGGGGCACCTGAGAGGAAAACAAGAAAGGTGTTTTCCGGTTCTCCTCAGTGGGATGGGTTCTTGGAAGTCCTCAGTGTTTCAGATCTAGCATTTCTCTCTCTTATGGATGTGGAAAAGCAAACATAGAACTCAATGGGAGTTCACAAAGCAAAATGAAAAATGGTGACCAAGAGAAGATCCATAGTGATCTAATGCAATGGAGGTGACTAATGAATGGGGAAAACCCCCCTATTTATAACAAAATCTTGGAGCAGTCTAGAACTCGGTGCATGAATAAAATATTATTAATTGAATTCTAGAAGCACCCTTTAGGAATATTTTATTATATTTGTTGGAGGGAAAAGGGTTCTTGACTTGGGTCAATTCCTTTATTTATAAATAATAAATAAATAAATGGTTTATTTATCATCTTAGGGAAGTGATGGGAATATAATTAAATAAATAATGGTTTATTTAATTATTTATGGATGATTTAGTCAAATTTAACTAAGAATATTATTTAAATAATGATTTAAATAATTAAATAAATAAGGATTTATTTAATTAATTTCTTTATTTTGGGTTAAATATGACCAAATAAGTATTTTATATGATGAAAGAAATTTTACGTAGGGTAAAATTGGTCTTACATGGTGTACTTGGGTTCATCTAATAATAATAGGTTAGATGACCAAAAAAATGGTGTAACAGATTTCCCCCCAACGTACGAGTGTTAGGAGAAAATCATATGACCGAAGTACGTTGTAAGAACTCAATCACTAGATATCAAGAGGGAAGTGAGAGAGAGAAATGTAAGGTTGTCTGAGGTGCTAAAGGACTAGACCCTGAGGAGATGAGACTTACAGGTGCAACAAGTCTCTAGTTTATGAAGTGGTACCTGTGCGAAAGGCGGCGGGGGAGGCATACCTATGCCCGCCGAGACAAAGTACAAAGAATAAGGCGCTCGGAAAACCACTGAACACAATTAGTACAAAGAGTAAGGCGCCCGGAAAACCACGAAACGCAATAATGAAGCATGTGCTAGCTGAAACAGGAGCCAGATAAATCAGAGGAGGAATCCCACATACATGTGATGCCTGGAATAATCGTCAAGACGTATACAGTAACATGGTAGTACATGAGATACAAATATACCCAAATTCCCCCTACACATGGGGAAGGGCTCTCAAAATTTGACAGAGACATGTGAATCGAAAATGGCGCTACAAGCGGTTGAAGCCAATATCATCAAATGAGAGGAGCTGCATCAAGGGTAGAAATGAAAAAGTCATTTGGGTATGTGGGGGGCTACCTGCAGGGCCACCCCCTCATGAGGGTTGAGACATCTCACACACGCCCGGGAAGCACCAATAGCTGTTGCTGCATCACTGGACCATCAAGTGTATAGATCATGATCATGCTTAGAAGAGCTGGAACCAAGGTACACTGCCCCCTAGACCTGGTTTCTGAAGTAAATGAGCTGATGTCGACCGAAGTAGGTCTGCCATAGGTGAGGCAATAATGGAACCCCAACTAAGGCACGAGGGAAAATAGTAGAGCGACGAACAGAAGAACATTAATGATGATAATGAAATGGGGGATGATCCAAAGGGGACCATAAAGAACATGAGTACAAAATGGTATCTCATGACGAAAATTGACACGAACAGGAATGAGTATAAAGGCAAGGTGGTGCCCCCAATGACATGTGTTGTAAGTGAGAAAATCCGATTTGTAGGAGAGGTGAATAGACTCTTCATGGAAAAAATGTGTCCTGGTGAAGTAGCAAGGTACTAAAAACTAAAAGGTACCCAAAGCTCATGAACAGGCCAGGTCGCACTTTTTGGGGTCTGTTCTGTGACCTGGGTAGTATGTATTGGGCAGACAACTGCGATGTGTCCCAAGAAATGTCTGGAAAAGTGCGACTTATCATAGAAAGGGGGTTTCAGAGCTGTTGTTGGCTGAGATCTGGGATTTTTATGGTTGAGGGGCATAGGTGCCCCCAATAATGTTGTGGTTATGCCAAAATGTATGTAGCAAAAAAGGGGAATCTAAACACATTTTAATGATATGGTGTGCCATTTGTTTTCGTTATGGGTATGTAGTTTTGAGAAAGGAAATGGAGGATTACCAATCTCTTTTAGTACTGCATACATGAATCAAATGGGCTTTAAGTTTCTGGGTTGGTATACCTGGTGCCACTATCCCAAACAGAGGAGTTGGAGATAATGAACTGATGCTCTCTTAGAAAACCTATCAGTTGGTCAACAACAATATCTAAACGATTGGGTTGCTGATGTAAGATGAAGGAACGATAAGGGGTATCATCCTTATAGTGATCTGAAGTGATATGTGACTTTAGAGGTTCTTCTAAATGTAGAAGAATAATGGTACTAAAGTCGGCATGAGCAGATACACTAGGAGAGTTGTGGAGAATTGCTTCTCTTGGTCTCTCAAATGTGGGTGCCCCCTTACCCGAACATGGGGTTTCAATGTAATGGCCACGAGGTGGATGTGGTGCGAACGCATGGGGTCGATGTAAGGGCGAATAGATAAAGTCAGGGGTGGTGATTTCTGCCATACTGTCATCATCGTGATAGAAGATGGGGTGACTGGTGGGAGAAAGACCATCTGATGTGGTGAAGCTACCTGACTCATCATCATGAGAAGAGAGGTTCACATGCGTGTCGTCACAAGGGGTGACAGAGGAGTAAGTAGATAAATGATCTACCGATGTTGAGCCCAAGGTGATTGCCGAAGGAAGGTCAAGCGAAACAACAGGGGAGGATTCAGAGGGAATGTTCCTCGAGGGTCTTATGGATGATGATAGGTGGAAAATGATGGATGAAGGCTCCGTCAGCTTGACATCAGGAGGGGGAATGTCAATGGGAGCAGTCATGTCTGGTAGTTCTGCCGAAGAAAAATGCGCAAATAGGGGAGAGGTGGACTCGTTGCGCTTGGCCTCAAATTGGCGGACCGCGGCTAGAGAGGTGCAGAAGTCCTTGAGGCTGGAACAAAGGTGGGTGTAATGGCCATGGAGATCACACAAAGCACAGGGGTGGTTGGTGTGAATAGGCTTGGGGTTCGTGGCTGCGGTCACGGAAGAAACAAAGGCTTCAGGGAACGCGACATTAACCATGGGCTTGAGATGAGGCAGTTCAAGACAGGTATGGGTGGTGTGACCGACAAAATCACAAAAAGTACACTGGGTGGTATGCTTTGGAGGCTGAGGAGGGGCAGGGTTTGTCGAGGCAGCCGTGTCCTTTGATTCCCCCCTGTGAGCTTTTCCATTCTTACCTAAAGCGGTCGCAACAGGAGGTGGACCCTGTTGAGGTGACTGAGGCACTATTGCAGCGGGAGAAGTCATGGGGACCGGTTGAACCGGGGTCAAAGCAAGATAAGGTTCGGTTTGACCAGGCGAGGTAGCTGCTGGAGGATCAAGGTACCAGGCAGGAATCCCAAGGGTCAAGTTAGGAAGAGAAAGGGTGGCCATGACAGGTACCATGTACACTCCTGGTGGGGGAGCTAGGAACGGTATCTGACCAGCGGGGTAATGGCCAGGAGGGACGGGTCCAAGACAGTTGAGACCTGGTGGAACCGACCTAGGAGGGTAGAAAGGTGCATGGGTATTAGCGGTAGGAGAAGGGTTAGAAGGGAGAGGTCCGGCTGGCTGAGGCAAAGGGCTAGGAGAGGGTTGCAGCGGGCGAGGTTGACTTTGTTGACTAGCCGAAGCGGGCTGCGTGAGGTCGGCCCGAGACGATTGCATCATGCAAACATTCGCTGAGCTGGGAACCGAGACAAGAGGAGGAGGGAGACCAGGGAAGTTCCAAGCAAGGAGGAGTCTTTGTAGATGCTGGGGGAGGCACTGGTCAAAGAATCGACGGTTGGCTTATTGGCTACAGAAGAGATGATCGACTCAGGGGAAGTCTGAGAGTTGGGCTCATGATATGTCAATTGGTCAACGGTGACTATCTTTCCATTATGAGGGAAAAAAATCTTGCGGTGGACTGCGGATGGGATGGCAGAAATGGCATAGGTGTAACTACGCCCCAAAAGAATGTTATAGTCAAGAGGGGCGTCGATAACTTCAACGTCAACACAAACAGTCTTGCCCGCAAAGGTGATAGGACAATTACGGAAAAGGCCGAGGGGCTGGGAGGCATGGCCATCCCATGCACGAAGAGTGATCGTGGGAAGGGCAAACTCAGGAGATCCGAGTTGTTTCCAAACCGAAGTGGACATCACACAGGTGGATGCCCCCTCATCGATGATGCACCAGGAAATGTGAGCGTTCCGGATTTTGACTGGGATTTGGAAAGCTACGGAAGCAGGAAGAGGAGACTCTAACTGATGGGCGTCGAAAACAATCAATTGGTCATCTGCGGGATCTATAGCACCCAGGGCAGATAGTAGAGCTTTTCTTTGAGAAGGGCACAACTGGAGGAGTTCCAGCGTTGAAATGGCAGCAGGAGATTGGGCCAGCTCATCTACTATGCTATATGCATGGGTAGCTCGGTCAGAAGCAGCATTTCGGCGTAATGGTCCCTTAGGAATCTTGGTATGAACCTCGGCTTTGGGCGGAGGGATAAGTAAGGGAATATTAGTTGTCGAAAGAGGCTCTGTAGAACCGGAAGAAGGTGACTCAGGGACAGATGGAGCAAGAGGCTAGGGTACGGACTGAACAGAGTTTGAAGGTTAAGGTCAACGGTTATAGGTTGGTCAAAGTTCATCATGAGGATCTGGTAATCAGAGGTACCAGATGTAGGAGGTTGAGTGGTTACCGGTTTGTGAGGTGGTTGGGTAGCCCCAAATCCCTGCTGTGCATACACCTTCTCTTGAGGGGGTGGTGACTGCTGTTGCGGGGGTTGAGAAGACAAGGGAGGCAGGGGTGCGAATGCTGGAGGAGCTGGAGCACTAGGCTGTGGGTGTGGATGATAATGAGGTTGGGTAACAGTGTGGTAAACCGAAGGTTGGGCAGAAAGAGGAGGCATGCTGGATCCTGGATGCGTGCTACCGGGAGGGGGAGAAGTGCAGGAGGTGGTGCCCCCTCCCCCAGGAAAACCATAGCTCATGGGAGGTTGAGCAGATGGATGAGAGAGAGCTCCAACAATACTGTCGGTGGCATGAGGTGCCCCCAGTGTGTTAGTGCCACCGGGTCTGGGGAGGTCAGGAAGGACGGTATAAACATAACCAGATTGAGCATAGATCAGGTCATATTTCAAGGCTATTTGGAGGGCGGCTTCTTCGGATTGAGGAAAATGGGATGCGACATCTTTGCCGATGGCGGGTAAGAGAGATCTAAGGAACCAGTCCATGTAGACACGGTCTTCGAAGGTAGGGGCTTGACAGAGGCTCTTTCTTCTCCGCCATTCTTTAACATGATCGAATAGGCGGGTCGCAGACGATTGACGGAAAGAAGTCAAAATTTCGATACTGGTGTCATAACGAGGGGGAAGCTGGAAATAAGATAAGAAGGCGCGGGCAACGGTCGCAAAGGTGGTATGGGAAGAGGTGGGCTAGTCAACATACCACTTAGAAGCTTCGCCTGTAAGCGTGCGTTGGAACAACCGAAGACGGATGGAATCATCGGTGATGGAATTGGAGGAACACCACATGTGGAAAGATCGGATATGGTTAGAGGGATCTTCACTAGCAAGGCCTTCGAACTTGGGAATGTCAGAGGGGAGCTTGGTTGGCATAGCAGGCCAACTAACATCGTGGCGAATAGGATCATTAATCAGCTGATTGAAATTGGGGAGACTGAGGCTAGCCATATAAGGGAGTAATGGGGCAGTCGAGGTAGGTCCTGTAGGGGTTCCACTGGACACGGACCCAGCCGTAGAACTGGGGTTAGGGCTAGGTCTGAAACTAGACATGGTGAAGGTAACAGGGGGGGAACCAAGAGGAGGGGGAGAACCCGAACAATCAGAGGAAGAGGTGGAGTGCGGACTCGGGGGAGGATGTTTTCGATAGCGACGGGAAGGAGGAAGTCGACCAAGCAGAAACTAAGGGTGAAGGCAAAGAAGTCTTCGAGAAAGGCACCTTGGGGGCGCAATGATGACGGGAAGAAGAAAAAACTGACAAGGGCAGGGAGAGACAAAATCAAGGGAGGTCAAGGGAAGAAAGGTGCAGTGAAAATTGATTTTAAAGTCTTTGCCAGGCGGTGGTAACCAGGCGTTTGTTCACTTAGGGTCAGTGTGTGTCGTGCATTAATTTTAATTGTTTAAACCCAGACGTTTTGAGAGTAAAATAAAAAGTGTTCTATGTAACTGAAAAGAAATCTGCAGTAAATAAGACTAAAAGAACAAAAAATGAACAACTACCAATGCATCAATCTAACCCAAGAAGGCGGGTCTCTCAAAACTAGTCTATAAGAGGGAAATAACTAAGCAAAGCACGCTAAAAAGAGGCCAATAGATCAAATGTCAGGAGGGACTGGGATCTAAAGGAGAAATCTGTTGAAAAGTGGTGCAGATAACAACAAAGAGGTAGAGGCAAGGTTGCTGCTAAAAAGGAGGAGATCAGCTAAAACTAGAAGAGACAAGGCAGTGGCCTTAGAAATTGAACTAAACAAAACGATATGAGGTGATTTGAGAGGGAGAAGAGCTGATCTAAAAGGATCTGAAATGGAGGTATCATATCTGAGAAAAATAAGGCTGAAACTCTGAAAATTCAGACTTCTGAAATAGCAAAGACTCTCCCACAAAAAGTGGAGGGTACTAGAGCCCTAAGGGGCAAGATTCCCTCTTAGTTGAGTAAAACGGAGCAAGAATAGGTCTAAACAGGCGAAGACGGAGGTCAGAAAACCCTGACAAAGGTTCAAACAAAACCCAGAAAAATTTCAGAAAAATTCCAGAAAAAAGTCCAGGTCGCAGTTTTTGACCTGTTTTTCGCTCAGGTCGCACTTTTTGGGCTATTTTCCGCGGCTTAGGACGCACTTTTTGGGCCAAAAAATGCGACCTGCACTTCCGGTACTCTCGGCGGCAGATTTCAGAAAAATTTGTCTTCTCAGCTGCGGTTGATGTCGGTCACCTGCGCAATAAGGCCAGAAACACGCGGAAGTTAAAAATTTGATTGTGTGAGGGTTTTAGGGGTGAAAAACACCATAAAATTAGGAAAAATAGAAAATGGAAGAGAAACCCTAGGGTCTGAAATAGATGGATATGCAGCAATATATAAAACGACAGCGGTCGCAAAAGAAAACCCGTGTGGAGTCGCCAATTGTTAGTATGAATCTTTTGTCGTAAAAGATCACTTTAGCTACGCATAACAAATAGCCCTAACATCGATTATGGCTGAAAAATACCTTTAAGATTGCTGCACAAATTCAGATCTAAGCACAAAAGATATTAAGCAAATAAAAATTAACATAGCTCCATAGATCCAATGAACAAGACAAGAAGAATGTATATGAAAGAATTTTGTATTATATTAAATAATGGGGCACCTGAGAGGAAAACATGAAAGGTGTTTTCCGGTTCTCCTCAGTGGGATGGGTTCTTGGAAGTCCTCAGTGTTTCAGATCTAGCATTTCTCTCTCTTATGGATGTGGAAAAGCAAACATAGAACTCAATGGGAGTTCACAAAGCAAAATGGAAAATGGTGACCCAGAGAAGATCCAGAGTGATCTAATGCAATGGAGGTGACTAATGAATGGGGAAAACCCCCTATTTATAACAAAATATTGGAGTGGTCTAGAACTCAATGCATGAATAAAATATTATTAATCGAATTCTAGAAGCACCCTTTAGGAATATTTTATTATATTTGTTGGAGGGAAAAGGGTTCTTGACTTGGGTCAATTCCTTTATTTATAAATAATAAATAAATAAATGGTTTATTTATCATCTTAGGGAAGTGATAGGAATATATTTAAATAAATAATGGTTTATTTAATTATTTATGGATGATTTAGTCAAATTTAACTAAGAATATTATTTAAATAATGATTTAAATAACTCATTCTTAGGAAATAATTAAATAAATAAGGATTTATTTAATTAATTTCTTTATTTTGGGTTAAATATGACCAAATAAGTTATTTATATGGTGAAAGAAATTTTACGTAGGGTAAAATTGGTCTTACATGGTGTAATTTGGTTCATCTAATAATAATAGGTTAGATGACCAAAAAAATGGTGTAACAACATGCATGTCAGATCCAGTGGAGACCCATTTGAGATGTAGATGAAAGGGACAATTTGACTATTAGTTGTGACATTAGTGGGTGCACTCATGCAACCACACACACATTGGATGTGCCCATGAGTATTGCGCAGTCAAGGTAAGCAGGATTCCATTCATTTAGGGATTGCTATCAGCTAGGATTGTACAATGGAGGCAGGTTGTCTGGAGGCAGTAAATTGGCACATGAATTTGCCAATTTTTGTATGACAGTGTGAGACGATTGTATATTGTAATGAGAGCTCTTGGATTAGATTTTTGTATGAGATTTTTTCATGATCCATGATATATACATAATATATAATAGTGGGGTTTTTAGCTTTATGCTTTCCCGGTAAAAACATCTATGTTATGTGTGATTGATCTTTCTTCTTGATATTGCAATTGGAGATCGTGTTTTAAATTCCGCAAGATTTTTTTGTAGAAGTGATTATATATTTAAAAGTGGCATATAATTGTTATATCAGGATAATCCATGCAATACATATTTTATATTAAAATTTCTACTTGGTATTAAAGCACAGAAGATTGCAATTTTGAAGTAGGAGCTGAGTTTGTTGGTGGAAAGAAATCGAATTTGCAGAAATATTTTCTTGGTGCTACAATTGAGTAAATATCGAAATGGATTTCAATGGCTTGTGGCTAGAGTATACATTCGAAGGGAGCTCAAACTACATTTCCTGGAAGGACAAGATGGAGGTGGTGCTCGAAGATAATGGCTTGAAGGAATTCATCGACATCGATGGATGCTGCATTACTTGATGCATGGCAAAAGAAAGTGGCAAGGGCGAGGAGGATTCTGTTGGAAGGTGTATGAGACCACATCATCTTAAGCCTTCATGGGAAAGCCACACCATATGCTATGTGTAAGGCTTTGACGGATCTTTTCCAAAGCAGTAGCAATCATAGGAAATTGGCGCTCAAAGATAAACTCAGGAAGATCAAGATGGAAAAGGGTGATAACATTCCAAAGTATCTCACGAAGTTTTTCCAATGTCAGGATGAACTGGGGAGTGTGGGAATAATTGTTGCTGATGATGATTTGGTGAGCTTGGCTCTCCTGGGACTTCCTAAGAGTTGGTATAGTTTTGAAGACTCCGTCAACGAACGGGAAAAAATGATGGATTGGGAATGATTGTGGTCGGATCTAGTGCAGGAGGAGTTTAGGCGAAACACCAGACATGGATCTTTATAAAAGCATGATGATGAAGATGATTGTGCTTTGGCTTCCAAGGCAAGGAAAGGGAAGGGGAAGAAATTCCATTCAAAATCCGAGTCTAAAGGCAAGAAGCTGGAATTGTCCAAGGTGAAGTATTTTCACTGTCACGAACATGGGCATCTCGCTACTAACTGTCCGTAGAAGAAGAAGAACAAGAAGGTTGTTGGAGCTACAACTAGTGAGGCCCTTACTCACAATTTGAACTTGACTTATCCTTGATTGCATGCATGGTGTCAAGTGCATTAGTATCAGTGTGGTATTTGGATAGTGGCGCTTCCTTCCACATGACGGGAGATAAGGAGATTTTTAGTGACTTGGAGGAGAAAGATCTCCAAATGCATATAGAGATGGGCTACGATGGATGATACAGTGCGACTGGAATTGGTACCATTACCTTTCAGAGGGAGTCAAGTAAACCATTTCAATTGAAATATGTTATGCATGTTCCAAGTCTGAAGAAAAGCTTGGTCTCAGTCGCAATGTTGGAGGATAGAGGCTATGACGTTGCTTTCAGTGATGGAAAATCTATCCTGCGACATAAAACAATGGGTCAAGCCAATAGGAGAGGGATTCAAGTTAAGAATCTCTACAAGCTGGAGGTAGATGGTTGCGTTGCCATGATGGGAAACACAGAAAAAGTGGTGAGCCAGGATGAGGGCGAATCATGGCACAGATGATTGCGCCATCTTCATCATGGAGTCTTGAAATTCATGCAACAAATATCTACTAGAATTCCAATGGGAACACTTGCTCAATTAGATTAGTGCAAGGGTTGCACCATGGGGAAGTATGTAAAGTCCACCTTTCATGAAAAGGAGAACCGTGCTTCGGTGATCCTGGAGAGAGTTCACACAAACATGTGTGGACCATTCTTGGTTGCTTTAACAAAAAAACAAAAGTACTATGTTATTTTTGTTAATGAATTTTCTCGTAAATTTTGGATCTTCTTCATGCAAAAGAAGGATAAAAAATTCTCAAAGTTCGGTGAGTTTAAGGCATTGGTGGAGAAAGAGTTGGGGAAGCAAGTGAAGGCTCTTAGGAGCAATAATGGTGGAGAATACATCTCTAACGAATTCAAAGAGTTCTGCAAAAAAGAAGGAATTCGAAGAGAACTAATAGCGCCTCATAACCCACAACAAAATGGGGTCGCGGAGAGGAAGAACAGAGCAATCGTAGGCGCAGCACGAGCGATGTTAATTTATCAGGGCCTACCAATGCATTTGTGGGCGGAAGCATGCAACACTGCACTTTATTTGAAAAACCGTTTTCCTCATAGAGTACTTGGCATGAGTACACTAGAAGAAGCTTTCACTGATAAGAAACTGGATGTTTCACACTTTAAGATTTTTGGCTCATCTGTTTATGTGCATGTGACCAAGAACACCAGGAAGAAGTTGGAGCCGACTGCTGAAGTTGGGATATTTGTGGGGTACATAGAAACACCCCATAATTATCGTGTGAATTTTCCTAACAGTAAGATGAATATTATGCGACGAGATATAAAATTCGATGAGGGGAAATCCATGCAGTTGTCGCTTGAGAGGGAGCTGGACTTGCATACGGAGGAGGAACTTTTGGTTCCCAAAGATGAGTCTCTAGATGTGAATCATCCACATGAGGAGGTTCATGGAGTGGAGGAGTCCACTCACGCAAAGCCAAACATTAGAATTGGCAAAAGGCATACCACAGAAGTTGATAGGCTAAGACTTGATGCTGCATAGAATGTAGGAGCCCCTACTTCATAGCGTAGACAAAGACAGTCTCCTGACTAATTTACTAGATACATGGTTCTCATGAGAAAATGTATTGTGACTGAGCCATATTCCTTTCAGGAAGCAGTGTAGGAGCCCAAATGGGTAGATGCAATGGTGGAGGAGTATGACTCCATTGTCAAAAAAAATGCTTGGGAAATTGTTCCAAGGCAAGTTGATAAATCAGTGGTAGGTTTGAGATGGATCTACAAGGTAAAGCAAGATACTGAAGGGAGTGTTGAGAAATACAAGGCTAGATTTGTGGCCCAGGGCTTCTCACAGATCGAGGGGATTGATTATGAAGAAACCTTTGCACCTGTCGCAAGGTATTCTTCCATAAGGACCTTCCTTGCTCTCTCAGCGCAGATGGGCTGGCGCATTCATCAGATGGATGTGAAGAATGCGTTTCTCAATGGGATCATTGAGGAAGATGTGTACATAGAGAAACCTAAAGGATTTGAGATATTCAGCAGCAAGTCACATGTGTGCCGACTCAAAAGAGCATTGTATGGGTTGAAGCAAGCACCCCGTGCTTGGTACACTCGGAGAGACAACTATTTCACCGGACTTGGCTTCACCAAAAGTGAAGCGGATGCAAACCTATACCAAATTGAGGTGGAGGGTAAGATTTTAATCATTTTTCTTTATGTTGATGATTTAATACTGACTAGTGATGAGTAGCTGATACACTCATGCAAGGAGGACCTTGCAAAGGAGTTCGAGATGAAGGATATGGGCCTCCTTCATTATTTCCTTGGATTGGAAATATGGCAGTGAGATGGTGAAATTTTTGTGTCTCAAGGCAAGTATGCAAGGGAGATACTGGGTAAGTTTCAAATCGATGGATGCAAACTCATGGATACTCCTCTTCCAAGAAACTAGAGGAAAGAGGATGCTACATCTAGAGAGGTATTGGATGCTACTGTCTATTGACAGTTAGTGGGTTCGCTAATGTATCTAGTGAACACGAGACCATAAATTTGCTATGCATTTAACTAGCTAAGTCTAACGATGGTTAAGCCTACCAAGCTCTTTTGGAAGGTGGGAAAGCATGTCCTGAGATACTTGAGGGGTACATCTGAGTATGGCTTATGGTAAAGACAGTTAGATTAGGTGAAGTTGAATGGCTTCATGGATGCATGTTGGGCGGGCAGCCCAACAGACGGAAAGAGCACAATAGGAGGGATATTTAGTATTGGATCGACAACTGTTTCTTGGTACAGCAGGAAGAAGAGATCTGTGGCACTCAGTTAAGCAGAAGCAGAATACATGGCAGCGAGTCAAGCTGCATGTGAAGCTATCTAGATGAGAAAGATATTGGTTGGTTTGTTTGGTTCACATTTATATCCGACATTGATTAATTGTGATAATGAGAGTTGCATTAAACTCTCGATTAATCATGTGTTTCATGATAGATCTAAGCATATAGATATCCAGTATCATCATATCAGAGATTGTGTGCAGCAGAAGATCATGTTGCTTCAATACATTCCTACGGAAGATCAGGATGCATATATTCTGACGAAGGTGCTCATAGGGAGAAAATTTGAATACTATAGAGACAAGATCAGGATGAAGGATAATCCCTTTCTTATTGAGAGGGAGTGTTGAGATTCAATAAGAAGATCCTAGTGAAAATTATGCACCTACACTAGGATGGAGCCTCAGGATATTTATAGATGATGTCTATTTATAGATGCTTGAGAAACTATATTTATAGATGATGGTATATTTATTGTTGTATGTGCGAGTTCTATTTATAGATCACATGTCTATTTGTAGATGCATGTCGACTATTATTATCCCTTAATAATAGTTGGACAATAAACAATAATCTATTCTCAATGAGCACTTGGAAATATTTAACTGAAGTGGAAAATCAGTTAGCTATAGGAAATTCGAGTTCAAAGGTTGGTTGGTGGGACATGCAAGTGTACTTAGTTGTAACTAAGTGATTTGAAGTTGTAACAGAGTTGGATGTGTAGTTACGTGAGTTGTAAAGTAGTTTAACTCAGTTAAGTGAGTTAAACTCAAGTGTGCTAGTTGTAACTGAAGACACACTAGTGAGAGATCAATGAATTAATTTTTAATTAATTTAGAATCAGTGGTCTCACATGCAACTGAATATTTACTACTGTTAACTACATGCATGTCACATCTAGTGGAGACCCAATTGAGATGTAGGTGAAATGGACAGTTTGACTATCAGTTCTGAAATTAGTGGGTGCACTCATGCAACCACACACACATTGGATGTGCCCATGAGGATTGCACAGTCAAGGCAATTAGGATTCCATTAATTCAGGGATTTCTATCAGCTGGGATTGCACAGTGGAGGTAGACTGTCTGAAGGCAGTAAATTGGCACATGAATTTGCTAATTTTTGTATGACAATGTGAGACAATTGTATATTGTACTGAGAGATCTTGGATTAGAGTTTTGTAGGAGATTGTTTCATGATCCATGATATATACATAATATATGATAGTGGGGTTTTTAGCTTTATTCTTTCCTGGTAAAAACATATGTTTTATGTGTGATTGATCTTTCTTATTGATATTGGAATTAGCGATCGTGTTTTAAATTCCACAAGATTTTTTGTAGAAGCGATTCTGTATTTAGCAGTAGCATATAAATGTTAGATCAGGAGAATCCAGGAAATTCATATTTGTATTAAAATTTCTACAAAATAAGTTAGCAAGTTCATAGGAGCCCATCCCAAAGAGAGAAGGGGAAAAATTCCAGTGAAGAGGAGGACACGCACCCCGAAGAGGAGTCTGATGTGGAGTTGCATGTTGCGATGGAGAAATTGTTCCAAGAGAGGTTGACGACCATAATGCAAGGTAATCCTATTCCCCAAGTTTCAAGTAGCACTAGTCCTAACCTTCCCTTTGTACTTTACCACCCACCTGACAAGTTTTTGATAAAGTTGCAAAAGTCTAGCAAGTTGTGTAGTATTCAGTCTACAGTATAGATAGCAGCTAACAATACTACTAGCAGGAGGATTTCTCAGCTAGGAAGTAGAGGATCCATATTATACCCACCTACATAATTAAATATGGTAGGATCATTAACCCGATATTTGAAATTTTCTGGAAAAGGTAATGATGATGTGGAGCAACATTGGTATATGTGTGAAGCAATTTGGAGATATCGACAGACACCGGATGTAGTTAAAATAATAAAATTTAAAACAACCCTAAAGGAAAGAGCCTTACGTTGGTTTATCAAATGGTTAGAGGTACACCAGAACGCAACGATAGATGATGTTAAAAGGGAGTTTGTACAAGGATTTAAGCTTCCCCAGGCTAATCAGCAAGGATTTTCTGAACTATGGTAAAAGAAACAGAGGGAAGGAGAAACAACCTGGGATCTGATGAGAAGATTTAAAGATGAAATTGGGAAAATAAGTTACCCGATTGATCCAAATCACCAACGGGACTCGTTCATTAAAGCACTTTTACCCTTGAAAAGAACACCTATGACCCAACAAAATATTGATACCCATGAAGATGCACTAGAGCAAGCAATGAATATAGAAGCAATGGATGGATACCTGAAAGATTTTAGGGGGAGTAGCTGCACAAGATCCATCCATATTGGGATTGTAACATCAAATATAAAGTTTGACGAAAAATCTCAAAGATATTCAACCGGTGCGACCAGCGCAACCCAATGTGTGGTGTACACATTGTTTATTGGAAGGACATGTAGTTACAGAGTGCCAAAGGCTGCGGGGAGTCAATGTTGGGACTTCGGTGGAAAGAGCACAAGGGGCCCCACCAGTGGAATGATTTTCACAAGTAAATACTCAAGGGTTGTACCAAACGGAACCCCACTTTCCAAGGTTTCCTAATCAACAAAATCAAACAACAACAGAATACTGTGAAATATGTAAAGGTATTGGTCATCCTCCATGTTTATGCCTAATCCTTCAAAAGTATTCAAACGTTCCAAACAAAGTTTATTGTGAATTATTCTCTTTAACAACTCATCATACAGAATAGTGCAGAGCCCTAGATGCATTAGTATATTGACTAGATAGATTGTTACACAACATTTTGTCACTGTCCCTGCAATCCCCAACTCACACATTGGAGGGTCGTTTCTGTGACCAATAAGTAGTGTCATGCTTTGCAAATACCATCCTTGCATCCATTTTGATGAAAGCAACATTCTTCTTGTTGACAATTCCCTGAGCAGAGCTGTAAAAATCCCTATTTTTTCCTTGGCGCGAGTAGCCAGTTACACCCTCGCGCCGACAGAAAAATTTAACACTGAGCCCATGCCAGTTGGCGCTCTGTGCTAGTTATACAACCGTGCCAAGATGTTTATGGAATTTTTAAAAAAAATAGAGGCGGAGATTCCACTCCAACCACCTCGAGGATGAGTCATTGGGAGTGGTTGACCTAATAAACCACATACTACGTCCTTTAGGTTTATGGTTTCCACCTCTTATGGGAACTCCCTAAAGGATAGGCCTCCCTCCCACCTTTTTAGGGATCCTAACCCCCTCCTTTTCCTCTATAAATGAAGTTATCTCTCTTAGAACAAGCTAGCTAAACTGGGATAATTATACATACTATAGCTGAGCTTCTAGAGAAGTTAGAATAAGAAGGAATTACATTGAGGAAGCTTGAGTCGATGACTTATAAGAGAGCTTAAGTCCATGCCTTCATCCTGTCCGAATTCCCTGACCAGCATTTGAGATGCGCTTCGCCTGAACCCTGTTGGAGGAGACTGCGACATCAAAGCATCAATTGTACTCTTCCTTATATTCAGTTATATACATGACTATTGTTTGGTTCCACTATTGTGTTATGATGTTTATTTTATGCGATATGTTTAGTTCTCTTTGAATGGCTAATAGTTATGAGTGAAACTATTCTGTCGTATGTTGTTCTTGTTATTTGTCCTATGTGCAGGTATCTGAGCGTAACAACGAACGGATTGTGATTTTCCAAGGTAGGAGTGAGAGGCCAATACTCTTTCTGTGACAACAACAGCGTTGGATTCAAGGTAGGTCAATCTACCATGTCTTTTGTTCATTCATTAACTAGGAAGCAACACTTTAGTGTGTCCTTTTATTACTAGACCCACCCTAGGGCTAGAGGGATTGTCTCTGTCTGCAGAGAGGATTTACCTTCATAAAAAATTGGCGACTCCACTTGGGATCAGTGTGAGTTTTTCGTTTCATCCTGTTGGATCAATTTCGATTATTGGTTTAGTTATCTGTATTTTTATGGTTTGTTTGCTGAGTTTCCATCCTCTGTTCAGCTCCAGAGTGTTAAGGTTGACCTTTTCTCATTAGGTTATGGTTTTTCCTCTTTTTCCCATAGGTATCCAGCTTGGCGCGGTTTTTTTCTGGACAGTCGAGCCGATTGGCGCAGCTTGCTCTTTTAGCACTCGCGCCAACCTCTGTATGGCGCAAATTACATCCTTACAGTCACGCCAACCCCTGTAAGTTTTGGTTTTACCTCCTTAATGAGTGTTTTGGTCATTTTTTCTTGCTTCTGGGTTATTTTTGAGTGTGATTAAGCCTTTGAGACTATGTTGACTACCGTAGACTCGTTTCCTTTAGTCGCTTGTCCATTTTCTTGTTGGTGTTATTTAAGACCTTAGGGTTTCTAAGTGTTCCTGCACACCGAGCCTTTTGTTCAAGAACAAGTCTCTTTGATTGTTATTAGTCTCATTTCGGGTCATTAGACTAAGTTTTTCTTGATCCTTTTGTTTTTCTGATTGAACGGTCTTTTCATTTTTTCAATTAGTCCTTCTTCTTCAATACTTTGAGCATCGATTACTTTTCTTGTTTGGGTCACTTTGGGAAACACTCTTTTTCTATTGAAATTTTTCTCCATTAGCTTGCATGTTTTTGTGTCTGTTTCGCTATGGTTGAGTCATTCAATTTCAAAACCCTACATTCGCAAAAATCAAATTAGTGTTTATTTTATTTTCCATTGAATTAGTACGTTATGTGCTTTATTTCATTGAAAAATCAAAAAAATATCTTTGCATTCTTTTGTTGCATCGAAAGTGAAACATTCCTTTACATAACCAACATTTTTCAATCTTGGAAGGAATTTCATTTTCGATTGATTGCATTAAAGGCATTAGAAGTTTCTTTGAATATTTTCCTTGCTTGCTTGTTTGAAATATTTTTGTCCTTCTTATAACTAGCATTCATCGAATTGAAATGATGTTCATTTGCATATAGCTTGCATTTAGGAAGTTGAGCTCCAAATTCGATAGGGCTTGGAAATTGAAACATAATCCAAGATAAAATTTAAAATTTACTCAATGAACCTAAGGCAACATTGAAACCTAACGAAACATTTCTAGTGGTCTAGGCTAGAGACGTGTTCCGGTGTCTTAAAACCTAGTAGTTGTCACTCGCCTTTTGGCTTTAGACAACGCTAGTACGGACTTGTGCTCCACGTACCATCGCGCATATAAAGGGAGACCCCTCAAGGTTGCAATCCTTTATCCATAGGAAGCCGAGTTTGCCGCCTTGTGACCATGATACACCGAACACAACATTCAGGGAGACTACTTGCATGTACGTCAAGTCCTTGGTCATTTCTGTTTCATTTGATCACCAAGGTGTATATGGAAGTTCACGGAAACTTGGTATACCCTCTTGCCTAGATTACCTAAGTAGTCATTTTGGTCTTTTCGTGACACTCTAAATAGTGAAAAGATCATCGAGTGCTTGTCCTTTCACGCTTGTTTCGACCTGAAAGTGATAGAGTCACCTTTTGCCCAGTTCTCAACTCTTAAAATATGAAACAACAGAGTTTTGTTTCAATGTCTTAAAAAATTAACTGGCCACAAGATATTCCTGGTTAAATTTATATTCCTTAGCATTTTTTTAACGGTTGTTTCCAATGGAAACATTTCCAGAGTTTACCAACCAAGGAATCCCCTCCGAAGGGAATCCTATTGCTTTTCCTGCTTTTGGGATTGTTGGTGCTCCTTATATGGCAACATTGTCCCTTCTGGGGTTAACTGTTGGGTTTCCTGTTTGGTTGTTTTCGAAATCTTTGGTCTCAAGTGTTTCACCCTCTGTACAACCATTTCCTCCACCTGAACAACATCATGTTGATTCTAAGGTGAACCTATCCCCTTCTTCACATGTTTCTTCATCCTCCTCTTCTACTTCACCTGGTGAAAGTCTGAATTCTAGTAACCAAGTGGCTAAGAAGAAGAAATCAAATAAGAGAGAGGCTAATGCTGCAGCTATTGCATCTCAGACATCTTACATTGATAAACCATCCAACCTTCCACGGAAGGTCAAATTCCCTTGCGTGTTGTGCAAAGGTGACCATCTTCTTCGAGATTTCCCTGGCATTCCCAAAGTACTTGAAGTGTGGTCCAACAACCGTCCATTGTTGCCTTTGGATTTTGGACGTCATATTGGTGGCACATCTTCGACTAGCCATGATAAGACTCATACAAAATAGGGTAAGATTACCAATCCTTGTAATTTGTGTGAAGGACATCATCCCATTCACCTTTGTCAATACATGGATGAAGCCAAGAAAGTGTTGGAAAACCCTACTGTTTCTACACCCTACCTTCCGGTTGGTTACCAGAAGCTCATTGGTCATGGAATCGGTCGATATGATCCCACCCATGGTTCATCAGGTCTTTTCCATCGAAAGTGGATCTCATTCCCCCCACATTATTCTTGTTTCTTGAGATTCTTCGGACTTGGAGAAATATCCTCCCATCCCTGTGACTCAAGAAGTTGCTCTTCCTACTCCCATGACTGAGGTCTAGGAGGATGCTCCTCTTGCTTTGGTAACACCAGGGCAAGACCATCTCAGTTCAATGGTACCCCCTCCAAGCAATTTGGTCGCTTCCTTCGATTGGAGTCGATTTGCGGGATACCGCCTTCCTTCTTATGTGCCATTTGATTGTGAGTACGGGCCTTCGATATGGTCATAACTGATATGGTCATAACCAACACCATTATAGAAGAAGGTGCATACGGTGATACATCTTTACTACTTGGCAAGATTTTGGTTCTCAAGCTTGTGCTGTTATGTAGAATACGACTGGCATTTAACAAAGAAGTAGTCAACCATTAGGGATCCTTCCGAAGTTGCCTATTACTTTGGGAGGGAAAACCATCTATATAGTTGTGATGGTTGTTCCTGGCCCCTTGGATTTCAATTTACTCTTGGGGCGCGACTATGCTTATGCCATGGGTGTTCTTGTCTCTTCCCTCTTTCGTGTGATTTTTTTTCCGCATGAAGGTCAGATTGTGAATATTGATAAGCTTTCATTGTTTGGTCCTAGTGTGGTAGCTAGCTCACCATCATCTCTTCTAGATCTTTATCCACCGGTTGTATCTTCCCCACCGTAGGTTAATTATGTGGCTACCTGTCCCATACCCGCATTCAGTGATAGTGTCGTTGTGCATCGTGTGCTGGGGGCATTGGGTCCTGATTTCCAAGATATTTTTCTCCCATAAGATTTGAACCTCTTGAAAGCCATGACTTCTTATTTGACATGATGAGTTGTCTTCAGAGCATAGTTCATTTTCTTGTGTCAAGCTCCTTAAAAAATGAAACAAGCTAGTTGGAGCACGGTTCATTTTCTTGTGTCAAGCTCCTTAAAAAATGAAACAAGCTCTTCGGAGAATAATTCCTTTTATTGTGTCAAGCTCCTTAAAAAATGAAACAAGCTCATACGAGGATGTTTCATATTCTATGTCAACCTCCTTAAAAAATGAATTAAGTCATGAGGATATTTCTTATAATGTGTCAACCTCATTAAAACAATGAAACACATTCCTGTTAAATTTGAGTCTTTGATACAATCTCGTAAAATCCCATTCGAGTCTTTCTCTGATCTTGCAATTTGAACCTTCACTCCATCTGCCTTTCATATGGACTGAAGCTTGGGGGGAATGTAACTCTAATTGAGTCACCATGATGGGGGCATGCTCGTTTTTCCCTATTTTTCAAGCATAGTTTATCAAAATTTCAAGCTTGTGTAAAAATGAAACAAATTTTTAAGCATAGTTTGTTTCCATTTCAAGCTTGTGTAAAAACAAAACCAGTTTCAAGCATAGTTTTCTACAAAGTTTCAAGCTTGTGTAAAAATGAAACCAACCTGAAGCAGAGTTTCATGTTTTCAAGATTGTGTAAAAATGAAACCATTCTTATTTTTACTTCTCCTGATTGCCATTTTATCAGCCTGTTTTTCTGAATGAACCTTGGTTTTCTCACTCCATCCCCATCTGCTTGGCTGATCACATGCCTTCACTTGATTGTTTTAGCCATTCCTTAGGAACCGTTGCAATGAGTGGTCTTGTTAGCTAGCCTCTTGACCTTTAATTGTTCTGAGCAATTCCACCATCACCAGAACCAGTTGCTACCCTTAATACCACTCATTCCTCCAGGAGGAGTCAATCTTCAACTCTTTTCTGACTCCCTAAAATTGAAAATATTGCCAATATTCTTGTCGTTTTGAACTTGTTAAATGGCTGCGAAACGATATCTACCCAGTATACGTTTAACCCTTTTTCATGCTGGGATGGATTATTTATGAAAAAGGAATACCTTAGCCTATCTCGAATAAGAGGTTCTCTTAAACACAGTTTTCTACCTTTTCGGATCTGTGAGACTACCTCGGCTTCTTTGAGTTTCTTTTATGCCTTATTTTCAAACTGAAAACATGAAAATATTTCGATTTCTTCCTTTGTCAGAGACTTTCATTAAACCTAATGACATCGAGACTTCATCCACCATGACATTGTTCGGTTCCTCCTTCCTAGGGCTCGTTAAATGTATAGGTTGGATTTGTCTGAAGGACAAAATTATAACACAAGCATATGCTATCCCCTTGACTTGTTTTAAAAAATAATTGGGGTACTCACCGAAATGGTGGAAAATGGAACCAAGTTTTAGTTATGTTGGCAGTATGTCGCTCTTGAACATGGCACTTGTCTGCATTCGTGTCGGGTTGGGGACATCTCATTTTGTCATTTTTGCCTCTATGGGTTTCGGTAATTTATTTTGACCTCTCATCTTCTCTTTGCCACGTCATCATGACCTCAGATCCTTTGATGTCAAATACTTCCAAATCCAGTGTCGTGCTGCTGATATGTTCAAGAGAAGTTTTCCTTTGCAGTTTTCAACCTTCCTTTGATTCCCTGTTTGTCCTGATTCACTTTCATCATGTTCCTCTGTCTCATGTCGATGATGTGGGAAACATTACGACCCTCCTTCGACCAGGTCACTTCCTGTCGAATTCAGCTCATTATCTAGGAATTTGTTCTAGAGACTCCTTTCTGGTACCTTGGAGCCTGCATGCCTCAATGGTAGGTTTTTTCGCATTCGACGCAAGGTTCATATCATTAGCCTTCGATCGAGTGATTCTACGGATGTTCGACATCAGATCATTGTTCACATTCCGTGGATTGTACCTTTTGTACCTTGAGTACCATTGTCATCATTGGTGGTTTCTCTCGCGTCTATTAACAACTTTCATCATTGGCTGGTAATCAGGCGACTTTTCTGCATGTTCGACTTCAGCTCATATATTCGCATGCTCGAAATTGTACTTGTTCGGGTCGAGATGGAGCGCAAGACCCTGGGTTTTGTCTGATAAAATCCAGGCTGCAGATTTTTGTGGATTATTATGACTTATTGCATGACTCTTTTGATTGGATGGCTGCGACCATACCTGAGTCTATTTACTGATCCTTACTGTTGGATGGCTGCGTCCATACCTTAGATCTCAGTTTTTATATAATCTATTATGGATGGCTGCGCCCATGCCACATGATTCATGTATCACAGATATGAGTTGTATTTGTAATTGCAGGTCTTCCAACATCGGTGTTTGGTTCGAACGCATTCTCATAAAGCATTTCATCCCTCCCTCTCCCTCGGACTTCATGCTTTAGGGGGCACTGTCCCTGCAATCCCCAACTCGCACATTGGAGGGTCGTTTCTGTGACCAATAAGCAGTGTCATACCTTGAAAATACCATCCTTGCATCCCTTTTGATGAAAGTTACATTCTTCTTGTTGACATTTCCCTGAGCAAAGCTGTAAAAATCCCTATTTTTTCCTTGGTGTGAGTAGCTAGTTACACCCTTGCGACGACCGGGAAATTTAAGACTGAGCCCGCACCAGTTGGCACTCTGTGCTAGTTAGACACCCACGCCAAGCTATTTATGGAACGTTTTTAAAAAATAGAGGTGGAAGTTCCATTCCAACCACCTCGAGGATGAGTCATTGGGAGTGGTTGAACTGAAACAACCACAGACTCCTTCCTTTAGTTAGTAGTTTTCACCTCCCTTGGAACTCTCCTAAATTATAGGACTCCCTCCCACCTTTGTAGGGATCCCAACCTCCTCCTTTTCCTCTATAAAAAAAACTATCTCTCTTAGTACTAGCTACTAAACTGGGAGAATTATACATACTATATCTAAGCTACTAGAGAAGATAGAATAAGAAGGAATTATGTTGAGAGAGCTTGAGTTGATGACTTCTAAGAGAGCTTGAGTCCATGCCTTCATCCCGTCTGAATTACCTGACAAACATCTGAGACGCGCTTCGCCTGAACCCTGCTGGAGGAGACTGCGACGTCAAACCATCGGTTGTACTCTTCCTTCTATTCATTTATATACATGACTACTGTTTGGTTCCACTATTGTGTTATGATGTTTATTTGATGTGATATGTTTAGCCCTCTTTGACTCGCTAATAGTTGTGAATGAAACTATTTTTTCGTATGTTGTTCTTGTTCTTTGTCCTATGTGTAGATATCTGAGCATGACAACGAACGGATTGTGATTTTCCAAGGTAGGAACGAGAGGCCACTACTCTTTCTACAACGACGATAGCGTTGGATTCAAGGTAGGTTGATCTATCGTGTCTTTTTTTCATTCATTAACTAGGAAGCAACACTTTAGCGTGTCCTTTTGTTACTAGACCCACCCTAGGGCTTGAGGGATCATCTCTGTCCGTAGAGAGGATTTACCTTCATAACACTTAATTAATATGGGAAAGTGCATCATTTTTCCTTTTATCCCATTTTTAGATCGCATTCTTCTTTACCATATGCTGTATTGGTTTGACAATCTGAGCGTAATCGGAAATGAAATTGTGGATAAATTTGATTTTCCCCAAGAAGGATTGCATATATTTCTTGTTCACATTGAAGGGAATCTGCATAATTGTTTTGACCCTCTTTGGGTCTACTTTAACCCCAATCTTTGAAACAATATGGTCCTATAGATTACCCTCAGACATTTCAAAATATTCTTCTTGGGATTAAGGGATATCTCATATTTGAGAAATCACTCAAAAAAAAAATTTAGGTGGCATAAGTGGTATGATCTCTCCTTAGAAACACCATGAAATCATCTATATAGACCACTACACTTTGTTTTATTAGTCCATGGAATGTGATTTCCATGACGCGTTGAAATGTTACACTGACATTTACCAACCCAAATGGCATTCTCCTAAATGCGAACATGCCCCATTTTGTGCGGAACATAGTCTTCAGTCTGTCAAGCTCTGAGACCAGAACCTGGTTCTAACCAAAATACCCATATAACAAAGAAAACATTTGTCACCTTGATAATGTTTGCAATATCTATTCCATATATGGCACAGGGTAATTATCTTTGTTTGAGGCACAATTAAATTTGTGGAAATCAACACACAAGCGGATTTCTCCATACTTATTTATGACTGGGAACTAATTTGATACTCATGTCCAATGTCGCACTTTTGATATGATAAAACATCTGGTAGTTTCTTGAACTTATTTTTAATTATAGGCTCAAGCATTCGATGTACCTTCTACAACTTTTTTTTGAACGGCTTGGCCCCTTCTTTGATTGGAATGACATGTTGGATTATTCATGTGTCATAAGTTTTGAGCTCATTGTATGTCCGCACAAATACGTCTCGACACTGCATGAACAAGCGAATGAAATCTTTCCACTCTAATGGTTTTCAACAAGTACCAATATTAAAAAACTTCAGATCCTTTTATTTCTTGAGATTTATTTCCTTGTGTGACAACATTGAACTATGTCATTTTGCATTGAATGTACCTCATAAGCGGTTCTACAGGTCATATAGTTTTTCCAATGATACCATGCCTTTCATGACATGGTTCTCTTTGTTTGTGCAAGCTACATCCTATAATTGCTTCTCATGTTCATCTTCATCGATAGTTGATCTGTATTTAAAAATTGCATGAGGTTTGTGAAATTTTACAAGTGATTGAATTAGGGTTAAAGCCTACTTTGTGAGATTATTAAACACATAAAAATGAAATTTAAACTAATTTTTTGCAGAAAAATACAAGACAATATCACCACAATAGTAAACACATAACAACAATTGATGAATGAGTTCACCCCTCTTGGGCTACGTCTACTGGTCTAGGATCCAATGGTTGGGAATCTTTCATTCTGCTCTAAAAATGGTGTTTAAATACATTTATAGTTCTCAAATGGATTCAACACCTCCTCCAATAGCTTCATAGCTATAAAAAAACCCTATCTAGTCTCTTTATGCTCCCAAAAGGGCTAAAACCTAAAGAAGTTATGGTCCCTCCAAGATTTCCATCAATCCATCCCAAAATTTTTCCCTCTTGGAAACCACCCTACATTTTTGCCCCAAAATCGCTAATGCGGAAAATTTTCTGCCAACAACTGACGTAATTTTTGGGATGGTTTAAATGCCCAATGAGGCCTAAAAACTAAATATTTAATTCATAAAACGTGGCCAATATTTTCTTTCAAAATGCATCGGAATTAATTACATAGAAGAATATGGTACAAAATATGAAAAAATATTAGAAAAATTCCATCATATGTTGATCTGTGTCTCTTCTATTCAAAATCCAAATGAACCAACAACTTGTGTATACTAGAGTTTATTATGTGAAAATATTGTTGACAGGGATATCAATGCACAAGGGACATGTCATTTATGTCTAGATCTCCCTATCTCTTAATGTAGTCGTTGATTTGTGGTTAATAAATAATGGTATGAAGGTTTCCAAACAGGTACAAGTTGATACATACAATTCTGACAATGATAACTCCCTTATTGATGTATATACCACAGACCTACTGATATTGAGCACCTTTCATTGATAGATGCCACAAAATCATGGTCATATGAAAAACGTCAACGTGGTAAAAAATTGTTACAACAAAAGAATGAAACTAGTGTACGTGTGTTCCCTCAAGTTAAATAAATTCATGATCGAGAAGATGAAATTTTTGTTGAATTTTGTTGGTCTGATTAGTTAGTTTACAAGGCCTTTCATGATTTTCGCAAAGATCTAAGTCAGAAAAATGATGAGATAACTCATAATTGGGAAAATTTTCGATACCAACCATGAAATTTTCATCACAATCCATTGCCTACAATTGATCCAGTTGATTCTAATTAAGAAGAAGTTAAAAATCTACCTACATATTTTAGAGAATGAGTGGGATATTCTTTGTGGATTGTATAAGGATATATATATAAATTACAATGATTTTGAGATGTTGGAACATAACGATCTTGACCATGTGTATAATTGGAAAAAAAAATTGTTGATGAATTCACATATAATCATGATATTTATTTCATATCTAAAAAGTGAAAGTTGAATTCCCTTTGCACTAACCAGCATAGAAAGTTTTACCCCTTATAAAGTCTTGGTGCTAAGAATAGAAAAACATTTGATATTATCTTTGACCATTATAGATGAGAAGTTGACCCATTACGCATGATAATATAAGTAACTACAAGTACAGGAAATTCTTATTTGATTGGAGCCATTAAAAAAGCACTTGAAACTGATTTCTTTGTTGGGAAGAGTCCATTACATTTTTATTTCCTACATGGGTTGAAACTTTCAACATATCTACAACAATAATTCATTTTTCACTTCAACTTCCAACCAAAGGCATAAAAAATTTGAAACAACAAAGTTTACTTACATTCCAAGAAGATATAAAGCATGTGCAATATATTCTAACAGATGAATTGAATTTTATTGGAACACATTTATTAATAAACATATATTCAAGACTTCGACAGACGTTACTAGAAAATGAAAAGGTTTTTTTGTGGGAGTTCAATTATATTGGTCGATGGTTTGGGAAATTTTCCACTTGTTATGGATAAACTTGTATATTCATGTATTTTTCATTCTAAGTAATTATGGAACTCATTCACAATGGTTGTTACCCTTTATATTGTGTTTCAACAAGATGGACAGAGCAATCAACAAAGAATTTTTCACAATTTTTTGATGAATGTAAGGGATGCAACACCAACTATGGAAGACTAGGAATTACTTATGACTCGTACAGATACACACCTGTATAATTCCAGAGTAGATTCATTTGATAAAAAAGTACATTTGTTTATGACAAATGATGATGTACAAAATCATAATAATATATTTTTAAGAAACCTAAATTGTCCCATTGCAGCTAGCATTGCTACAAAAGGAAAAAAGTAAATACATGGAAACATATGAGGAAGAAATGGAACTTTGAATTAATTATACCAATCATAGCTCGAGTGATGCTTTCATCAAACATTTGGACTAATGCAGGACTTTTAAATGGTGCTCTTGGAATTGTATAAAAAATTGTGTACAACCTTGAAGTTTCACCCCTAGATGTGCCCACGTATGTTTTAGTAAGATTTCATAATTACATGGGACCACCATGGGATGAATCATCCCCTCAAACAGTTTCTATTACACACATTGAAAGAGGTAATAGAAAATAACTTTGTTTGAAACTTACTTGGGTCTTAACAAACCATAAGTCACAAGTATTGACTTTGGAGAAAGTTACTAATAATATTGGGAAGCAAGAGAGACACGGTATGACATTTACTACAATATCTCGAGTTAAATATTTGAATGGTAGATGATTTCAACCTCCCTTTTCATATTAATGATATGAAAATATGGACAAAGTAGCAGGCGTGAAAATAAGAAAACAAGGAGAACAGAGATTGAGACTAATCACACTATAAACTATTTATAATTTACTAGAATATTAATGTTTTCTTTTTTCATCATTCAATTTTGTAAATTTGAATTCAAAATCTGTATTAGAGGTGTGTATTAAAAATGATTAGATTAATATGATGTGTATTTAAAATATTTAATATTATTATATTAATATTAGATGTATTAACATATTATTGATAAAATTAATCATATGTTCGATATATTTTCCTTTGCTGCACATGGTTGAAACCAACCTAGATCCATATTAACTCTAGATCTATCAAGCACTGAGAGGGATCAAATCTCTTATGGTGCAAAAATTTCCTCAAGATTTTTACTCAAAAAAAAGATTTGATCCCTATCAGCGCTTGATAGATCCAGAGTTAAGATGGATACAGGTTGGTCAAAAAAAAGTTGTAAATTTTAATTATACAAATAAATAAATAATTACACACAGAAATGTTATTAATTCTAACATCGTTATGTTTGACCTAGTCATACATCGGGAATCCAATGAAAATAGCATGCACGTTGGATATTGGAAATGTATAAAAATGTGTCTGATATCCGATGAGAGCATAATATATATGGTGGATTTATGCATAGAATCATATATTTTACGTTGTTTGGGGATTGTTTTAGAAAAAATATGACAATACGACCAATTTTATCAATATTGTCAGAGTAAAGTGTCATATTTTTTCCCCATATGTAGAAGTGAAACAAAATATGAGGAGGATAATAAATAAGTATTAAATAAATAATATATGGTTTAAAAATGGGAAATTAGAAGAAATAGGAAAGGAAAAATCAGCAAAAGGGGGAGGGGAGAGGAGAGGGGCATACAATCCAAGGAGAGAACTAGGAGGATGGAGGAGGGAGAAGGTAAAACCAAACGGTTGGCTTTTAGGGGGGAGAAGACTAACTTATGCTAAGATTTAGAGGTAAGGTGGTTATGCTTGTTAGAGAGAATATGGATCGTGGGTTTCCATGAATGGCTAAGCTTAGAGCCTCATTTCTTTAATATTTATTTCTTTCCCTCCTCCTTATCTAACATTATTCTCATCTCTCTCCTATCTTGTATCATTAATTTATTAATAGTTCATTCCTAATATTTAATCTCTCTCCCTTTTATCCTATTATTAATATATCATGATTATTAATATTAGTATTACTTATTATTTATAATTAATGATTATTGTTATTTATGGTACCGATTTAACTATTGACAATAGTTAAATAAATAATTTTCTATTCTTTCACCTAGTCCTTCTTAATCATTCATTACTTTTCCCATTTATAAATTTTTGGTCCTTTAATTATCTAATTTCTAATCTAACTTTCTTGTTTATTAGTTTTTTCCTTATTCCTCTCCCTAATTCACTACTTCATATACTTCTCTCCCACCGCTCTCTCTCTCTTCTCTACCTGTCCCTCAACTTTATGTCCCTAATGATGGTTGAAGTGTTCACCCAAAATGTTAGATGTTTAAATAATTAGACACAGTACACTACAAAATACATTCCAACAAAATATAAAGTAATTTAGAAACTAAAAATAAAAAACAACTTATATTTTCACTTTTCAGTGTAAGGAAGATGCATAATTCTTATACTTAACTTATATAACCTATTTGAATATCCATGTTAAATAATTTACTTGAATGTGTGTGTTTGTGCAAGAATAATAATAAAATATTTTAATGCCCAAAGTGAATATGTAATTTAAAGTAAAAGAATCCAATTACTTTGTTATAAGGGTAATACGATATAGTTGTGAATTCATTTAATTATTAATATAAAATAAATATTGTTTGAAGACTTGAAATGTCAACACAGAAAATGACTACTATGGAATTGATAACACTAATACTCATAAAATTAATATGTTTCATTTAAAAATATTAATTAAAAAAATTCATATGGGTTATAAATAAATATTTCTATATGAAAAATCAAGTCATATCGAGATGTACTTAAAAATATATCAATTAAAAAAAAAATTAATTCGAACAAGGTTCATAAATAAAATACATAATATCAATATTAAGTAAAATATTTCAATCTCAACTATGTATATATTATATATGGTTTACAAAAAATCAAAATAGATAAATTTTTATGGCTAAAACATTTCGAATAGTATTACTATTCTACATCTTGAATCTAGGTATATTTTTTGATCACTTTTTTCTAAAATCCAACAAACATTTTTTATGCTTGTAAGTTTAAGTTGGGTAGTATACATAATCCAAGTGTCGAATTATATTTTCAAGTCATTTGTAATAGTACTTTTTCCATAACACCCCATGTATGTAAATCCACTTGGGTAAATTATAGATGTATGTGTGTATGTGTAGTATACATAATCCAAGTGTTTGATGATATTTTAAAGTCATTTCTAACATCCCTTTTTCCATAACATGTAATATTCCCAAATTTTCACCTAATATTTGGAATATTAGAGTTCTTAATTTTCTTAATGAATTAAGTTAATAAAAGGGTGGAGGGACCCATAATCCTCAATATGAATAAATATCCACTTTATGTGTGTGAATGTGGATTAATTAAGTCTAGATCTACATAATAATGTGGTTGAGCAACTACTAATGTGAATGAAATTGGAGAACCTGTCTCATTAATGAGATAGATCATGGAGGCTGACACAGTCAACTAAGATCTTGAAAAGATCAAACAGAAGGTTGATTCAGTCAATTAAGATCTTGAAGATGTCAAACAAAATAACATGGGACATTCATGACAAAGTGGTGGAGGACAATGTGCAAACAATGCACACATGGTGGAGAAGGTGTACATTGCACCTAGACATTATGGTTGATTTGGTCAAATAACACAGTTTAACTTGGAGGATCTTCTCCACATGGAAAACACAGTCTAGATAAGGGCCAAGGCATGGGAAGGCTCAATCATTATATAAAGGAGATGAAGACAAGGATGGAGGCATGTTGAATATTCTTGATGTAAGGATATTTTTAGATCTGGAATTGTCATGTGACATTCCACCGCTTTCATGGGTTGTTTAGCAGATATTACAGGTGTTGTTTAGCACAGGGTGTTCCTGGTCGGGAATCCCGCCTCTTTCTTAGAGTATCTCTAGAAAGACTATTGTACCTCATTCTACATTAGGCATTAGTGCCACACCTCTTTCCTAATTTCTACAGAACATTCACATTCAAAAATTGCAAATTTCTGAAGATCAGTTTGGAAGGTAGAAGTTGTATTTAGTACTTCAGTTGGAGAACTGGTGAAGGTTTATTCCCATCACCTTGGGCTTATAGATCAGCATTCCCAGAGCTTCATTAAAAATCTGGCATCAGGCCAACAGTTATTGACCTCCTAGTAGCAGTACTTCCTTAAGGAATTACGTTGTCTATCTTGAAAATCAAAAGGGAGGAAGGAAGTTGCTAGTATTTCAACTAGCAATCCTATGAGGGATCATTCCCTCACATTTCCATCAATCTTACCATTAGCCTGGAGTTTATTGAAGCATTTTTTAGTAGGCAGAAGACCTCTCTTTCCCTCGCAGCACAGTTTCTAGTGGAAGTTGTGTTGCAATAGCTGAAATCATCATTGGAGGATTGAGAAGCTAGATCTAGAGCGTCTAGCTTGTAGATCTGAAGAAGGGATCAACCCTTCAAGCTTAGATCTGATCTAATAACATATGAAATCATCATTGGAGGATTAAGAAGCTAGATCTAGAGCTTCTAGCTTGTAGATTTGAAGAAGGGATCAGACCTTCAAGCTTAGATCTGATCTGATAACATATGAAATCATCATTGGAGGATTAAGAAGCTAGATCTAGAGCTTCTAGCTTGTAGATTTGAAGAAGGGATCAGACCTTCAAGCTTAGATCTGATCTGATAACATATTCCAGCCATCTATTTGTCAGATCTAGCTTGAGATCTGTATTTCCCAGTAGATCAAGGATCAAATCCTAGGGAGGTGATTTTACAAAGTTTTAGATCTGGAAAATCCTTCCTGGGTTATCTTGGGAATCCATCACATTAGCTAGATCTTGAATCTTGGCATCATCTGAGTTCCATATTTGAGTAGATATGCATTTCCCTTTTCATCCTGCAACTATATGTTCATATTCTGCTAAGGAACAACGCAATATTTACTTCAGTGCCTCTCTAGTTACGTTGTACATGTTGTAGCTTGTTTTCTGGGTGATTCTAGACCATCTCTTTGGCTAGATCTCCTCATATTTTGTACATTGTGTAACTAATTCATCTTCATATAATAAAATGGCTCAGCTTCTATATAAATTCTGATGTTGTCTTAAGATTTATTGTTTACTTAGTTGCAGTACTTATATTGTGTTTAAGTATTACTGCATTCTCCCTTTTGGGATATTACAGTGGTATAAGAGCATGATCTTTGGCTCAGCCTGTGGAAACTTCATCTTTTGCATCAAAAGAAGAAGCAGATAGATGAGATCTATCATGGAGAATGAAAATTCTGCCACTCCTTTCTTTAGATCCATGCATGATCTCTCCAAGGAGGTCAATCAAATGAAGAAGGAAGGACATAAAGAAGATCCAAGAAGAATATTCGATGAGGGAGGTCCAAGCACTTCCTATCAAGAAAGAAGAATAATACCAGAGAATCATAGATATCCTCATAGATCACTATACCCACTTTTTTGGAAGAAGGTGAGAGGTATATAAATGAAGAAAGAAATGAACCCGAGACCCCACAGACTCTCATTCTATATTTCCTAAGAGTACAAATCATAGTCTAGAGCATTTAAGGAGAAGCTAACTCTCCAACAATTATTCAAAATCAAAGAAGAAAGAGGATCCTATAGGAGCAATAAAAGAAAGAGGCATAATAGATTTTATTTTGCATACAATTTTATGGATCTTCCTCACACTGCTAAGGCTGGAGGAGGGAGTTAGATTCATTTTTCGGTGCTACATCCCGTAGAAGGAATAAGAGGTTGTTCAAATTGTAGCACTTCATCTTTTAGATGTGTTAGTCCCCCATAAATTTTTCTACAAGAAAATAGGGGGTTGGAGATGTTGTTGAGCCTTCATGAATTATTTCCGAAAACACATCATCCTTGAAGCCCATTGTGCCTTTGTCCTGATGAAACCTCTCGCTGATTATAAAACCTCTCTGTTATGAAGAAGAATGCCCGAAGGCCCTCCTTTTCCCCCTTATTTCACCCCCACTTAGCCTCCATTTATTCCCCTTGTCTCCCCTTCTACTTCCCTTCTTGCCCCTTAAATCTCCCCAAAATCCCCTTTAATTTCTTTCCTTACCCTTTGTTGGCCATTTTTCCCCTTTTTTCCTCTATCGTTTCCTCTCCCTAACCTTTTAATCACATTAAATGGGCCCAAAAACAACTTTCTAACTTTGCAATAGGGCTAAACCCCTCTTCTCCCCTTTCTTCCAATCATAAATTGCATTATAAATCACCTTTAGTACATATGTGATTTATATCTTAACCACTTCCCCGACCAATGCCCCGTGGAACTTTATAATAAAACATATATTATAAAGTCCCTCCATTTAAACCACTTCCCCATTCCACACCCCACCGCGCATTGTAATAAAATTTATTGTAAATTTTATGTTATATTATATAACCCGTCACATAACCGCAATTACACCATCGTTTCGATTGCCTGACATCACACTCCCGTCCGATCACTCCATTCCTCCGATTGCCAGATCGCAAACCTTTCCTCGATCCCCCGATCGCTTCATCCTTCGATTGATCGCAAGCCTTCCCCGCCGTCTCCCGATTTAATCCCGTCTGTCCGTTTGATACATGATCTGACGATCATCGTTGTCCTCGCCTAATCGCAATAGGAAGTTTTAATATGTGTCATGCCTTGTTCCCCCCAATTTCGATTGCTCTGAACAGATCTTAGCCGTCCATCTCTCAGTTGATCCAACAGCTATCGATTTTCCTTCCTGATCGCAATCGGAAGTTCTGTTGTGTGTCACCCTTGGCCCCCTCCGATTTCGATTGCCTTCCGCTCCCGATTTGCGATTGCGATTAGACCTCGGGCCCACCGTACTACCCTTCTGCCCATTCATATTATAAGGCCTTTCCCTTTGTTAATTGAAAATTCGTATTATTTCTGTTTTACAAAGGGTTTATACCCAACGCATCGGAATTTTTGTGTTTGTCACTCTGCCCCACTCCCTCTTCCGATTGCGATTGCGATTTCCATATGGGTCCCGCCTCGTACGATCATTCTTGTCCACTCCATTGTTTTTCCATGTTTTCCTTTGTATTTCCCCCAAACACTTAACCTTTGGTCTTTACACCAATAACGAGTTCCTCCGCCATTCTTCATTATTCCACTGCTCTCAACTATTCCTCCACCATCCCTCCAGGCCTCCAAAGAATTTCCTCCGCCTCCGCTGCCCGATTTATAACAAGTGTATTTTATCGTGCAGATAGCACAGAAAGGCCATTCAGCAGCCAAACGAGACAACAGAGATGGATTTGTGGTATTTGAGCCTGTAATTGGAAATTTAAAGTGCTAATCCCGTGTTCAAAGGATAAAGGCTCAGATTGAAGACTAGTGAGCACACCAGCAAGTCATAACTGCGCTACCTAACAGAAAAGCGTGTTTCCCCCAGAGGTACACCTTCCTACAGTAGTTTCCATACCGCCCTAATGCCAGAAGCAGTTAATTGCCCTGACAGAAGCCCCTTAAACACTGTCAGGACCACCATTATGAAGCATGGATGACCCTGCGGCCTTTCCATCGGTGCATTTATTCCAGCAGGCTAGCGCAGAGGGCCTTGCAGCCAGAAAGGACTCCAAAAGAAATATCAGAGGTCAATCTTGGCCTGACAGGCTTCCCAAACAGTCTACAGAGTACATACAGAGCTGCAGAGCCATTAAGCAGTATGGGCAAGAACACTTCCGTCATTCTGTCTTAATAAAATGAATTTAATGTTCATCTACCCCTGTTATTCCCTTTCTCCTATAAGAATTCCCAAGAATGAATGGTAGGGTTGTTGTTGGGTTGTTGTTGTCCAGTTGCTGCTGTTGGAGTTAAAGGGATTCATGTTTGACTATTAGAACAGTCTTGGGAGGGAGTAGCAGAGTAGTTATTATGTAGTAGGCTGGGAGGAGAAGCTGGACTGTATTAGCCATTGAGCTCAGTGTACATGACTGGTTTTGCATCATTAACCAAGCACATTTCACAGGATTCTGGTCTATTACTATTGGTGATGTTTTTCTAACATTGTTTACTACATTTTCATACTGTTTCATTTGCTTCTGTCTTGCATCAGAAACATGGCATAGGATTTACCCTTGTTAGGTACCCTATGTCTCTGCTCTCCTTGCCTATATGTTTTCTACTGTATGTGTTATCTGAGAGTAAATTCATGTTAATTTAACCAATGTAGTCGTTCCATATGCTACTAGCTGATGTATGAATTGCTGGGTTTGCTGCTTGGATGTTTCTTGCTGGTGTCAAAGCATTGAAGGTTCAAAGTCCTTCTCTGATCTACGAACCCTGGCTTTGTGTTACTTATCGCTGTTTTTCCTTGGAGCATGCTAAATCTGACCTGGAGTTAAATGACCTCTGGTCAGATCTATAAGCGGCCCCTTTGTCTCTCCTTTGAAAGCTACCTTTGAGTATGTCCAAGCAGGTCTGGAGTTAAATGACCTCCGACCTGATCTATAGACATAAAACGGGTTGTTTTCCTTCTTTCACCTTCCTTCCTTAATGTTCCATTCCACCATCTAATCTAAAGATCCTTTAGTATAGATGACTTTCCTCTCGAGCATTTTCTAGTTGTTGCATGTAATTACCTTTCATGCACTCCATAGCCCAATGGATGGCACTTAACCTATCCTCTTTGTCAAAACATTCGTTGCTCTGTTCCTTTTCTTCCATTGCTTAAGTCTATGATCTCATGACCAACCCAAAGAACCAACCAACAAAATCATTTAAAACCCCCTATGCTTCATACTTAGCCTAATACCTCAATTTGAGCTTCAAAGATATATCATTCTTTGTATTCATGGAGAGATCCCCCTTCGGATCCAGGAGGGCTAGATCCTAGGATCCCAAAGTGGTTTGATGTTGTCTTATCTTTTGTTATTGCCAAATTTTCCAAAACATAGGAACCCCAACAAGATGAAGCCAATGATTGGTGGTTTGGTCACATAGAGCATGCAAAGGGGACTAAATATTCAGATTTCTTTCACAAGTTGAGGAAGGAATTTGATGGGAGAAAATCAGAGATGTGTCACAAAGTGACATTT
>JAXQQM020063467.1:0-55356 GCA_034641835.2 Pinus albicaulis | reverse complement strand
TTTGACCAGCGTTGACTTTGGTCAACGCATGGTCCCATTGGGCCAAAACTCGTGGGAAGTTCGATTTTGGAAGGCCGTATTTACTTGGCACAAATCGAGGTCAAAGGGTTGACCAAATTGTCAGTCACAAGCAATCTACGACTGATGTCTTCGCGTTGACTTTTCAAGACAAACGTTGACTTTTTCTGTGAGCTGGACTTGGGTTGGACTCGATTGCCGATTGGAGGACTCAAGCGACAGCATGTTGGGTCAAGCAACTGCGTAGAGACTTTGTCAAGCTGAAGCATCCGTTGGACCGCCGTAACGAACTAACACATTTTTTCGATTTGTTCTCAGAAGATCCACTTATATGTTCTATCCGCATTTTGCTTAACTATTTGCATGATTGCCGTGGGAGAAAAGTAAAATTGTTCCTAGCATAGAACATCTACAAAAAATGATACATAGAAAACAGTTCGGTGATATCTCTGTTTTTGAATGGGTAAGACGACAAAGATAAACTATCAGATCTTTGGCACAATAAGAAAGCTCGGATTCTTTCAGAGAATGATCACTGTCAACAGCTCAGATATCTTTCAGAAAACAGTGATGGGTTCGAAATCTTTTACAGACATCAAGAAAAGGGACTTGGTGAAGGAACAGTGAAGAATACCTCTGTCTTGCCACTATATCACAGTGCTACTTCAGAAGTAAGACAGATCTCGGTGCTAAAATCAAATGCAGTAGGCACAGTCGCATTATATCACAGAAATTTTGGTTTCTTGACACACTTGGAAAGAAGGTCTGATAATATCAACAGCAAAGAGAGAGAGATCTATAAAGTAAAGCAGTCTGAAGAATAGAGAAGCAAGATCACATCATCTTGATCCTAGAAGAGTTTCTGAACTGTGCATTCATTCAAAGAAGTTGAAGCATCTTGAAGGCAAGAAGGCATTAGCATCTCCAAAAGCTATAAGGGAAGCTCCTATCATTACTGCAAGGATCTCATCCTTGAAGAAGATCGTCCAAGGAAGCATCAATACATCTTCTTCAACCACCATCAAAGTGACAAAGGTGAAGATTTCATCTTCACATGTCAAGTAAGTGTCTTTTATTCTATAATCAAATTCAGTGAAATGACTACGTGTATTGCAAGAAGATCTATAAGCTGGTTTAAGTCATCAAGGTTTCTTGCATGAAAAAGGAGGATAGAAATAACCCTCATATAAAGTGAAGTCATTGAAGATATCAATGGAAAGGTCTCCTCTGAATATATGGAAAGGACTCTCCCCTCATCCCTAAGTAGCAGGAGTGGAGACATGAAAAAGATATATGATAAGCAAGAAGATATATTCTCTAAAGATAGAGTAAAGAAGGTCATATCACTTAGACCAGATATGAGATCTGAGAGAAATTATAAAAGGATAATCATCAATGTGCAAGGTAACAAATGTCCAATGGGACAAGAAAGTTACCACATCTAACAACTTGTGGCTTCTATGCTAGAAAAAAGAAGACAAGTTGAGGGTAAGAGTGTTGAAAGTTAAAGGACTCAGACATTACAGGAAGAAAGCTCATATCACCAGAAAGATGAAAGAAGCTGGAGGAAAGAAGACCTAGGAAAGAAGTACGAGATGTTTACTGTATTTAAGATAGTATCCCTCACAAAAGGTCTTGTCATAGCTCCTAGAGCTTTCATAGGATATGGCTGTGATAAATAATAAGATGCAATATGGCATCATGAAAGCATTAGAAGCAAGAGCTCGTGACATCACCGTGGGAAATCATGAATGACAAGAGGAACTAAATCCATGGCAATCAAATATGAAAGATATAGAACCTCATTGGAAGGAAGAAGTCATCCATAACAGAGCTCATCGTACATCAAAATGAAACATCTATCAGATAAGGAAATACAAGATCCCCAAGATTCTCTAATGGTATCCTCATCGAAGGGTTCACTGATCTAGAGAGGAAGCAAGAGTTTGATCTAGAGAGGAAGCAAGTGTTTCATCAGGTACTCCATCTTGTGGAATTCATGGGTGATGGTATGATGACATAAAGCAGATCAAGGGATCGAAGATCTTCTCAATCAAGGAAGTTGTTGAAAGAAGCCTGGATGACATGAAGGTAAATGAAATATGTATGCTTGTATTTGCTATTATAATGTTATGACGTATGGTTGCAGGTAACATTGATCATCTATACTGAGAAGCACGATCAAAGGAAAGAGATCTCCTCCTCTAAAAGGATGTTGAAAGACATGGTTCACACTTGATGAAATCAACATAATATATTCTCATATGAAGTATGAGATGATTGGCAACTATTAAGGAACTCTAATTGGAAGCTCTTGGGAATGAAATATGTAGAAAAAGGAAGAGATCATGAGACATGCAACCATGGTAAAGGCAATCAACATCCACGAAGTCCAAGAAGACTTGACCAAGAAGCCTCCTGAAAAGATATGGAAACTCTGATGGAAGTTTGGAAAAGATGGATACCCTTGACAACGCATATATTTGGGAGATGTGTCAACATGTTTGAAGGATGTTGATACCTCTACAGGAAGATGTCATAATGAAAGACTATCACAAAGGTATGTTCAACTTATTTTGAACCATATTTGATGAGCTTATGCAAGGGTGCCAAAGGGAAGATGTCTTAAGGGAAGATGTCTTCTATTGTTGATAACCATGTGGCAAGATGAAAGATCCTTGAAAGAAATATGGTATGGAAATAGCAGCATGATATGAAGCTAGGCCAGATGAGAAGATTGATGGATCACTCTCTGATGGAATGATGACATGACTCATGGATGAAAGTGATGGATGGTGTGTGCCCTATGAAGAAGTCCCAAAAGATGAAGACTCCACAACAAAGAAGAAATTCATGACATCAAAGAAAGGAGTTCTTCAAAGCAATTAAGTGTCCCATTATTCATACCGATGAAGCTACTACAAGTCCCTAATTAAGAGGGAGCTTGGGTACATTCCTTTATGGAATGGATTGGTCATCCCTGGTTAAGAGGGAGGGACAGTTGTGGTTCTCTATCTCATGTGTCATGCACTAGACCAGGACTAACAGTCGTAAGTCCTAGTGAAGGCCATGAGGAGAGAAAAGATAGACACATCATTCTAGTCTTCAACTGGGAAGACAAAATCGAGGATTGGGTAATCATCTGCATTTGATACTCTTTAAAGATGTATTAGGGCATCCAAGATAAGAGTAGTCGTAGAAAGACCGACATTCTTTGAGGACTGGGAATCCAAGATAATAATAGTCTTGGACATACACTAAGAGAACTCGGGTAGGGTATGTTCTGAGAGAGACAATGATGAAGGTGTATATAAATCATTGATCTCGCTAGCAATGGGCTCAAGATCTCGCGAAGAGATGGAGTTGTTAGAAGAGATGGACTTGTTAGTCAAGGCCTTGCACTATGACAACGCTAGTTGATATGATGCTATACAGATGGTTTACCAATCCATTTCTTCTTATGATAAATTCTTCAGATTGAGAATGACCAAGTACCATTAAGAATACCCCCCTAGGTGAGAATGACCAAGTACCATTAAGAATACCTCCCTAGGTAAGAGAGAGTGTTGAAAAGTGTAACTAGGTTCGATCTTCATAATGACATGTAATTATGATTTTATGTAAACAAGAGATAAAGGAAAAATAAAATGTATTTATTGTATTACTTGCATCATGGATTTCATGAGCAAGAATTTTATTTATAGGTCAAAGACTTCTTCCTGATGTCTTTAGGATCTTGTCATCTTGTCATAAAGATAGTTGGAGTCGTGTAAATGAAGTAATGTTACACTTAGAAGTGTCTAGATTGCCCTTCAACCATCTTCTTCACGTCGGCCTCAATATATATGTTCAAATATCATTGTCGGCTCACATATGGAGTCACACCCCTTCCTGAGGAGGCTAGGCTCCTCGCATATCCACAGTCAACATGCTCAGACTCCTCTAAAGTTTCGAGAGGAATTACAGTGAGATATATCTCTGAGATTTTGGATGGGTTCGACAGAGATAAGGTGCAGATCTACCACAGTGATCCTCCTCAGCATATCTTTGTAATTTTCGGTGAATAAAACAGCAAGAAGTTCGGATTACAGTGCTAACTACTCAAAGAAGATTTTTCGGATGGGTAATTACAATGCTACAGTTCGGATGGAGCCACAGAATCTCCTCACCAAACCTCTGAGGTTTATGTGATGAGATCGGTAAGATAACTTCAAGCCTCCACAGAGAGGCATCACAAAAATGCGAATGGATGATCTCAGTCATACTTTCGTGTAAATTTATGTAGATGTTCTATGCTTGATGCAACTTTACTTTTCACCACAACAATCACATAAACAATCCAGTAAAATGCCGATAGAACATACCAGTGGATCTATAGAAGACAAACCACAAACAGAAAAACATGGTGGTGCATTACGGCAGTCAACAGGATGCTTCAACCAGCAAAGTCTCCTTGGTCAGCAAACCCAACATGTGTCACAATAGCCCTCAAAACAGCCACACGATCAACTCAAAGTCAACCCCAGAAAAGTCAATGTTGCCCCAACGGCAACAACACCAACAACGACAGCAACAACAGCTTCATCCTTCTTTCCCACGTGTGAACTAAAACTGCCTCTAAGGAGCTCGAACCAATCAGAAGAGGAGAGATGATGTGTGAGGATGAGATGAGTGAAATGTCCTCCAACATTGACTCTATTTATATCAATCACTAAGGTGTGTGAAACATTTGTTGGGGGTGTAAAACCTTAAGGCCGACCTGCACATATTTGAAATTATTAAAAATAAATTCAAAATAAATCTTCTGCTCATCGGATTAAGATCAATTTTAGATCGATCTTACACCTCTCCGAAAGAGGAACCCAATAAAAATATTGGTATCTTCATCTGAGCATCACAACATGGAGTTTGGACCTAGTTGTCCAATTTTAACACTCCCTCTCAACTAGGGAGAAATTCATCCACCTGTGCAATCCAAACATCGTGCGTTATCCTGTTGTAACTTGCTTTGTTGGCTTCTTTATTTTAGAACAAAAGTGGGTCAGTCACAAAGACATCATTCCCGGCTGACAGATTCAGCCCAGAGGTCTGAAACCTCTATAGGACTCACAAGAGAGTCATATACTAACCCGAAGTCAGTTGGAGGTCCGAAACCTCACTTGGACTCAAGAGAGTCATATACTAACTCTAAGATCATATACTAACTCTAAATTAGTTTAACTAACCCAAAGTCAGCTTGAGATCCAAACTCACATGGACTCAAAGAGTCACATACCAACCCGAAGTTGGTTTATCCGACCCGTTTCCGGCAGAGGGAGGTCTGAAATCTCCACTTAGACTCTGATCCAAAGATCATGGTTGAACACGTGCCATCCTAGAAAGATAAGAGAGGGCCGGCACTCCCCCCGTTTTGGATGGATTCAACAGAGATAAGGTGCGGATCTACCAAAGTGATCCTCCTCGGCATATCTCTGTAATTTTCGGTGAATGGAATAGCAAGAAGTTCGGATCATAGTGATCACAATGCAAACTAGTCAGAGAAGATTTTTCGGATGGTTAATTACAGTGCTGCAGTTCGGATGGAGTCATAGAATCTCCTTGGCAGATCTCTGAGGTTTCTGTGATGAGATTAGTGAGATAAATTCGAACGTCCACAAAGAGGCATCACAAAAATGCGGATGGATGATCTCAGTCAGACTTTTGGTCTATATCACAGTTTGGCTAAGGTCTCAGTACTGTGCAAATAAGGTGATGCTCGGTGTCAGGTATTGTCACAGTAAATGACCTCGGTGATTCTAGATACAGTGCTCAATAATGTAGTAATGTTGTGATGATTAGTAATTTCAATCTTTACTTGTACATTTTGTTTGGTGTCTTCTCGCTCTTTATATATATACACGCACAAGATACTATATGCATTTCCCTTTCAAAAGAATGTCGTTTATCAATTCCTACTAATATAGTATATTAGTAGGAATATCATGAGCATGCCCTGGCCATATTATCTGGATCCAGCATCATATCAACCCCGTATTAGGGACATACAGATTACCAATACAAGATGTACAAGTAGGAATTGAAATTAGCAGAATTTTTACAAATTAGGTTTAAGAATAGGTTGTTACAATTGGCCTTAAGAATAGATTTATTCATGTAAGAATAGATTTCAGCGGCTGGGATGATGAATGCATACTTTAGATCAACCATAATTATAACTGTAAATAAAATAAAAGATAGAGATATCTCAAAAAAACAAAGGAATCAACTTGGCTCAATTATTGTTGGAATAGTCTCTTTTTCACCAATGGAGCAAAGAAAGTGATAGGATAATTAGTACCAATGAGGAAAGTGGACAGATAAAGAAAATAAATCATTAAAGAATCCACAGTGATGAATATGAATTGGAAGGATATCAAGTTGATGATTTACATAGGATGAAAAGATCAATGGAAAGCCATAGACCTTTGAAGTAGACAAGACTAAATGTGGCAGAATGGTGGGGGTAAACCCAGCAAAAGTAAGCAGTTTAAGACAACCAAAAAAATATGGGATCCTTGAAGAGAAAATATCTTGACAGCCCAGCATTGTCACATCTTGGACCTATTATACGGATATAAAATTCCTCCTTTTCTAGAAAAGACAGAATGTTAAGTTAATGGAGTTTCAAAAACAAAACAACAAAAAGATGAATGAACGAAACAAAGGAAAAATCATACGGTTTCAAAAAAGAAAGACATAAAAGAAACAAATAATTGCATCTAAAATGTAGTAGTGTACACAACTGGTAACAGTTTGAAACATATTCTAATTTTAAACAGTCTCATTCTGATTCAGCATTTAATCAGACTATAAAACACAAATACTTACCTGGCTGAGGAGGACTGCGAACTGGTGCACGAGGTGCTGCACGAGGAGCGGGCCTTCCTCCTGCAACCAAAACTTTAAAATTTAGACGGAAGAACAAGTAATCAAATAACATATTACGTGGTCAAAGTGGTAAATAACATTTCCACCATGTATGACATCTTTAGTCTGGAACATGTAAACATGTCTTATTCTACATACATTATGTACTTCTACAAACCCTTCAAAATAATAATTAACAGAAAACCCATACATAATTAAAGAAAAAAAAAAGTTTTCCAATCAGCAGAACTCGTCACCCTGAAGAGATAGCAAATATTTTGGTCATATAAATGATCTTGTGACCCCTACATACATAAGCTGGTCAAAGCCCACCCCTATGTTTCTCCTTTGATAAGTCCACCTGGCTATGGTCTAGCAGCAAATTGGGATTGTTGTGACAATGACCCAATTCCGAATCCTGTTGAGCATGTTACTTCCTTGCATGGGGCTCTCCAGATGTGGCTAATGAATATATGTATTATGAATACTGTTAATATAGCCTTCAGACAGATTGTTATGGCACTGGCAAGGTAACAGAAAGCCCTATTCTACACTGAAGTGCATGAGATTGGGTCAAGCTTATTTCCAGGTTTCCGTAAAAGGACAGTTTTCCATATATATTTCTTTTGTAAAATGGTTTCACACTATTGAAACAAATATGACAATTTTCAATTGTTTTTTCAAATAATCTGAAGAACTGTTCTCCTTTAAAATCCTTTTATAATATTCGTTTCAAGACAACCTTTTATGCAGTACCAACAAAATTGTTATCTAAAACGCCCATGTTTTGAAAAATAAGTCCAGAGAAATTTTGCAAGGTAGGAACTACTTCCAAGACATTTTGCAAGGTAGGAAACTGTTTCTGTAAACTATTGAGGTCCTTTTTTACATTCATGCTGCAAATGACACTTCAATAAGTTCAGATTCCAAATGCATTCCTCGAGCATTATTTTCAGCTATATTGCACTGGTTTTAAAGCAGTGGAGGACAAGTTGGGGACAGCAAATATGTTAAAATAATATTAAAAATCTATAATTCACCATAAACATTTGCAGTTGCTTCAAGCTTGCAAGCATAAAGAGTTAATAGTATATATTAATATTATTAGGCACATCCCTCACACTTTATCAATTCTAAAAATGTTTGAACCAGTTAAAAAAGAAAGAGTAACATTCCATTATTGGATGCCAGACATGAGCAAAATGAAGTTTAGCTTTAGAAACTTGAGCATAGTCGGAAACTGTTTCTGTAAACTATTGAGGTCGTCCTTTACATTCATGCTGCAAATGCCACTTAAATAAGTTAAGATTCCAAAAGCATTCCTCAGGTGCTACTTTTCAGCTATGTTGCACTGGTGTTCAAGACAGGTAACGGCAGTTACTTCAAGCTTGATATAGCATATAATATTATGCACAACCCTTACACTTGCAAATTCTAAAAAAAAACTTGAACAATTTAAAAAAGGGCCAAGTAGCATTCAGTTATTGGTCGCCAGGCATGAGCAAAATGTCATTTAGCTCTAGGAAACTTAGTGTTCTCAGAAATCGTTTCTGTAAACTATTGAGGTCCTTTTTACATTCTAGCTGCAAATGCAACTTCAATAAGTTCATATTCCAAATGCACTCTTCAGGCACTGGTTTAAACGAGAGGGAACAGCAGGGCAGGGGGACACGTGCCTAGCACGGCCAGAGTACACCCTAAATTTTTCAGGGGACAATGGGCTGGGGACAGTAATTATGACAATAATAATAATAATGAGCAAAATGTAGTTTAGCATTAGGAAACTTAAGTGCAATTGTATGCAATTTGCAATAAGGTCCATGAAGCATTCATGAGACAAGTTCATCTTTTCCATGTTGTACATGGGTTTTCAAGAGTCATTCAAAGTCCAGTGCTTCCAATATCCCAACCTCAAGCTTTGAGAAAACAATCAATCAGATAGGAGTGACTTGGATTGGGTACTAAACATTTGAATAAATTCCTATTCAATTGTCTTCTTAAAACTGATATATGAATTTAATCTCTTTACAGAACCAAAGCATTTTATAGTGGTTTTCAGCACAGCTGTAAAAATCTACAAAACCTATTGAGAAGGGAATTCCTTTTGTGTTTTGACATAATCATCAATAACAAGAAATATGTGGAAGAAAAGCTACAATAGAGACAATTCTCTGACTCGTAGACCCTTCATGGACCTTATTGCAAATTTGCAAATTGAAAATAGTTACTAAGTTTCCCAAAGCTAGGCTTCAATTAGTACCCAATCCAAGTCACTACTATCTGATTGTTTTCTCGATGCTTGAAGTTGGGATGGTGGGAACACTAGACTTTGAATGACTCCTGGAAACCCATGTACAACATGTCAATGTTTGAATAAATTCCTATTCAACTGTATTCTTATTCTGATATACAAATTTAATCTCTTTAGAAAACCAGAGTGTTTTATAGTGGTTTTTGACATAGCTGTAGAAGTTTACAAGACCTATTGAGAAGAGAATTCATTTTGTGTTTTAACATAATCAACAATAACAAAAAATATGAGGAAGAATAGCAACAATAGAGACAATTCTGTCTCATAGACCCTTCAAAGACCTTATAACAAATTGAAAATAGTTACACTTTAAGTTTCCTAATGGCCAATAATAGAATGCCACTCAGCCCTTTTTTGAATTGCTCAAGCTTTTTCGTAAGTGGCAAGTTTAAGGACTGTGCATAATACTATATACTATATAGTATAGCTTTTTATGTTTACAAGCTTTAAGCAACTGCATATATTTATGGTGAATTCCAAATTTTTAATATCCTTTTCATATGTGTGTGTTTGTGTGTCCCCTGTAAATTTTGGGGGTGTGCTCTAACTGTCCCGGGGATGCATCCTCCCATCCAAAAAACTAGTACACAGCTATAAACTGTTTATTGATGTTTTCTCCATTTCCGTGTTTTGCTACACTAAAGCCTACTCCAGATTTCCAATTTTTACTAGGCCCTGGCCATGGACCCAATTTCCCCTTACTCGAACAGCGTTCTGTCATTTCCCAATTCCAATACTTAAAAGTACTTGAAAGATATCATACTAGATATCGTATGGAAGGGGAAAATAAATACTAATAATATTTGTCAACAACAAATTAATAAATTGTTAAAGAAAAACAAATATTATTTATGTTATGTATCTAATTTACAAAATCACTCAAGACTTGGAAGTAACCATTAGTAGTGGAGGGACCATCCCTGCCTTGGAACCCTGGTGCAGGTGTAATAAGCCATTAATCATCAGTCTCACCACTGAACCAAACAAACACCCCATTGGCCATATTTTGAAACAGGCTAGATGGAAAACCTGATTTTGCTCATTTCTTTAGCATTTTAAGGTAGCCATGGGGGCATCCAGAGCTAGGAGATTAAACATATGGCACATATAGCACACCATCTACACACACAGACATGTGAATCCAAGCTTACCACATGTTTTTCATAAGACAGGCCAAAATGTCTAACCATTATATAGTGATTATGACCAATCAGGGATATATAACGCTTATCTAGCTAGAACTTTCATGTTAAACAGCCACAGCAAAGCACATGACTGTAAATCCTTTTTTGTACGTATCAGATCTCAGAACTGGACTAAAGGTCCAAAGCATGACGGCTCAGTGTTGCAAATTCTTTTCTAAGGCAACATATAAGTTCTCTTTACCCACCAAATAAAGAGGTTCCTCTTTACTTACTAAAGCGAGAGTGCTGAGGTGTCCACCAGATTTCCATTTTTACTGTGGTTTGCTCTATTGAATAACATGTCAAAATAGGAGAAAGTCATGTACAAGTGCTAGGCAGTATTGGTAGAATAGGTACCCCCTCCAACCTGGAACCAAAGGCAGACTGCGCTGAATCCCTCAACTAGGATCATGTTTCTCAAAGCAGCTTTGACAAACAAGATTTAAAAATAATAATAATAATCATAAACATATTTATGAAGCTGCAACAAGCCTGTCTCAATTTTTGGAGATACTCCCTTTTGCTGAACCCTATGCTCAAAAGGACGCTTAGGGTTTCTAGGGTTTTGATATTTTTCGGATCTTCTCAAAATAAAGGGTTTAGAGAGACTTAAACCAAAAAGCCAATGGGTTAAGCTCTAGATTTACAAGATAGGGCCAAAAACCCCATGCCGCTAAACATTTCTCGATTGTGTTACAAGGAAAATATTGTTATCGACACCCAAGCAGCTCATGTAAGCCATGAATGCTAGCAGGGTTTATTATAGAGCGTTTAGTTATACGATCTACTTTTCAGAATCCATTCCAAAAGAAATCACACGCTTGTAGGGTTTACTGTAAATCGCATAGTTAGAGAATCGACGTTTCAGAGCCTATCCCAAAAGACATCTGACGAAAGAAAATAAAAACATAAGAGAGCAAAAACAGAGAAATTCTGGTAACCAAATAATATATATTCAATAGGTTGGAAGTTCGAACCTCCACTGCGACGAGGCATGATTGCGAGTACGACGACAAGGGAGAAGTTAGAAACGATTGAACACTTTCAATCACAGACCAAGATATGTGGACAACAAAACTCGCTTTGTGGAGTAAATATATAGATGTAGATGTATGCCTGATAACTTCTTGGATGTTTTTGGGCTCGTATTTATAACTATTTAGCTTGTATTTAGCAAAAACCCTAGGAACGTGGTCAATAGGAGAGGGTTGTATTGCCCTACGAGGTTTGGATATGCGAAGAGATGCGTTTGCCCTTTTCTAGTTGTACTTTTACGAGAATGTCATTTGATGTAGATGACTTTTAAGTGTTTGGACAACTTTGGTGAGATATTTTAACGAGATGAATTTTACTCGAGTTCTAATTAAATTTAGTAATATTGCAATTTTAAGTGGTTGAGCTGCATACTGTAAGGATGGTAGGAGATTTTTGGAGTACTAAATCCAACCTTGTATATATTATATATATAAAAAAAATATATATATATATATTTGTTTGGAAGAAATATATTATATATACTTTTTAAAAAAAAATTTATATATTTTAATTTAACTTAATATTATGAATTATTATGAAAAATATATATTCAATTTCATCATTTTGATATGGTAAAAAAATATTCAAAATACTTTTCAATTATGGGGTTGTGTCCTCTTTACAATTTGAAATGGATGGCGCTCCTTCTTATAATTCGAAATAGATGAAGTGCCATATAAGTTTTAAGCCAAGTCATGTCCTCCTTAAAATTCTAAATCAAAGACACATCATATTCGTTTTAAGCCACATAACACGTTAATAATATGGTTATTGAATTTTAAATAGATTTTAGCAGTTAGATAGGAAAAAAGTACATAAAGTAAAGAAAACCAAAATAAAATACAAACATATAATTGTGTGTCTTTCATTAAATGTTATATTGGTTTGAGACTGGTTGGAGGACCTCAGGCTGGTTGGAGGGCTTGGTCGAGGGGAATGCAAGACGTAGCGATTGGGCATGCTTCAGCTCAATAATGTGATCCTCGATTCGTCGTGCTTCTGTTAAGTGATGTGATCCTCGATTGACCATAAACGCAAAGCAAACTAAGGGTGCAGAGTGGGGTCCATGGTAGGCCATGGATCAAACCGGAAGTTAGTTGGTTTTGGTTGGTTGGCGATGATGCAAAGAGTTTGATTTTGTATATGTTGTTTTTCTTTTCTTTTCTTTTTTTCTCTTTTTTTTTTTTGCTATAGTTTTTAGTGTTTAATTTTATTTAAACTTGTTTAAACTTCACATATTTGACCACCATTTTTCTATGGAGATAATTAATTTGTAGATAGGTTTTATTGCAAAATCATAGACTAATAACATAACTTATGAATAACATAAGCCTAAAAAATCATAAATTATATTTAGATGATTTTTTTTTAATTAAAGGTTAGACACAGCTGCCTTTTAGATAAATTTCAACCTTTAATTTGTAATTACTATTAATAATATTTTAGAAAATCCATGCAGATTAAATTTATACTGCAAGCTTAATAATTATTCTTAATAAAATTAAAATTTTGAAAGCCCTATTCCAAAATAGAGGCACACCAATTTGTAAGCTAAGAATCATGTATAGTAAAATGAAAACGTGAGAGTGATAAGTGAGTTAATATATATACATAGAACTTTTGCATTGCTAAGATAACTAATGTTAATGCCTACTTTCTTAAGAGGGGTAATGGGGGGATTGGTGGGTGAGAAGTTTAGTGAGAGGTGTCGGTATCATGTTGGATGTTTCCTTTCCTTAGGGAGGGGTGTTGTTGCCTCTAGTGTATATGATGACTCGCTTTCTTTTTGTGTTGAGTTCGTGTGTGATAAGACAAGACACATTCTTGTTTTGATTACTTGGTTTCTCACTTAAATTTAGTATATTGTGATAAATTTAATTTCACACTTTTATTTATTTTTAAATTTATTTTGTTTTCTTTTTTAGTAGTAATAGGAGTGGAACATCAATCACTATGCATCATTACTTTCTCTTTTAAAATTCAATGTACTAGAAAGGGTATCCTGAATCTAAAAATATCCTTCAAAGGGCCAACCAAATTATACTAATGATACATTGTTATTGTTAAATATATTTGTGAGGAACCATTTGATGCTCGTCAATGTGCTTCATTTTTGAAAAATTGGGAGACATTTTAGTTGAAGTCGGGAAATCTCTTGATGACGATCGTTGGTGGATGTCCCTAAAAAGGGACACATCCATGGGTGAAATCTTTTGATGTCGTGGAGGCTTTAATATGGAAGTTGATTTTGAACCTGATTTACCAGAGGCAGCATGTGGATGTGCCCCTTCTGTTTTAAGGGACACAAATTTCCATGGCTTGGGATCGTTGTTGGGATATGAGTTCGAGAACAAGGCTATTTTAGTGCAAGATATCACGCATGCATCACGATGAGACATGGGAGGATGTAGTTACTAGGTAAATCGGGGATTATATATATAAGCTTTTTCTTAAGAGTTTTTTCTTGGTTACTCTTTACCATTTTGAAACGTTGGTTTCTTAATAGGCCTATGAAAATAAGTTAATCGATTAGTGTGTGTGTGTGTGTGTGTGTGTGTGTGTGTGTGTGTGTGTGTGTGTGTGTGTGTGTGTGTGTGTGTGTGTGTGTGTGTGTGTGTTTTTCAGTGCTAACTATATGTATAAGTTGAATAAGATTTCTACCTTTTATAACTAAGTTCTTCAAGCTACTTTGCAATTTTGTGAAATTATTCCTCGATAATGTGTTGAATGTTAATGTTAAAAGTTATCACTATGCAACACTTAGAAATTTTGGGGACAGTGTGTTGGATTTTCTTATCATGTGGCACTTTTATTCAACATACCCATGACTTTCTTCTCATATTTGCACTCTCGGTTGTTAACAATGAGAATTTATCACGTGCTTCTGTGAAATATGGCATTCAAAAACACATTCGTCATGATTCATTTGCTCCATTGAATCAAATAACAAAGCTTGCAACGTCTGTTGGAGCAAATTAAGAGAGGGAAATGTTGGTTTAAGTCTTTTGGGGGTATAGAAGTAGCACAAAAGGCATGAAAATGCCATATTTTTTTTGTGACAAGGCTATTTTGTTCTTTTAAAAGAGTATTGAAGGCATGTTGTCCTCTCTTTTTTAAAATGTTATTCAACAAATCATAGTAGTTTGTTTGATTCCTTCTTTCATACTGTTCTTATTATTCTACCAAATAGTGGGAGATATAATAGAAAGCATTACAGGGCATCTTTATGTTAATTATATACGAATATCCTGAAATGTAACGATTAGGAGGCAAGTCAAGCATGTAGAAATTTGAATAACTGTTAAATTATTCACCGAGATTATCCTGATCACACACTATTTGAGCTTCATGCATAATACATAACCTCTTCTACTATTGATCATTAATTGCGGAAATATAAACAATCGCATGCACACATTAAAACCATAAACAATCACACATATAAACACAGTATTTATGGGAAAGCTTGAAGCTGAAAACCCCCAACTATTTGTATATTATAATGATAGAGATCATGTAACAATCATTGTACAAACTCCTCACAAGCTCTCAGTACAATCTCTAATTGTTACACACTACACAAGCTCAGATCTAGCAAAACACATGCTCCAATCTGCTCCACCTGTTACCCTGCCTCTACTGCGCAATCCAAGATGAATAATGGCCCAATCTGAGTTTGAATCCCTCTAGTATGCACTGCGCAATCCTCATTGGCATCTCCATCAATGTGTGGTGCAAACTCATGCACCAATATAGTCACAACTGATAGTCACACTGCTCTTTCACCTACCTCTCCACTGGTCTCCACTAAAACTGTCCATGCACTGAAGTTAACTGATGTATTCTTTAGTTGATTTGTGAGTTTATAATTAGTGAATTAATTATAATTAATTCACACCACTCTCACTAGTGTATCAATCAGTTAGACTAGATACAACTAGCTCAAATATGTTTAACTGAGTTAAACTGAACACAACTCCATTAACTCCTCAATCAACTCCACCAAACTCTGTCACCTAAGTTCTAACTGAAGTCTCCATGCAATAGCTCCACTAAACCCTTAGGAATAGTGTAATTCCTTCTGTCAGCTGCATGTGCCACATCTGTGCACTTAACTGAAGTGCTCCAAGAGGATAAGATAATGTTTAGAGTCCAAATATTATTAAGAGCTAATAATATTCGACATATCTATTTTTAGACTTGCAATCTAAAAATAGATTCCGCCCAGTATGTCTAAAAATAGAAGTCCATCTATTTTTTCCGACTTGACCAACCATCCACAAATAGCATCCTGCAACTCATAGAACATGATCCATATGTCTAAAAATAGACATAGTCTAAAAATAGACTTTGCGCCAAAAATAGCCTGCGGGCCCACTTAGTGAAGGCGGCTCCTTTCCACTAAGCTCATCATCTTGTTGCAATCTCAACACTCCCTCTCAACAAGATATGGATTATCTGCAACCCCTATCCTGCCCCTGTGGTATTCAAATTTTCTCCTGGTGAGCGCCTTCGTCAAGATATCAGCATCCTGATCCTCCATAGGAATGTATGAAAGTAACATGATCTTCCGCTGCACACAATCTCTGATATGATGATACCGGATGTCAATGTGCTTAGATCTATCATGAAATACTGGATTAACCGAGAGTTTGCTGCAACTCCAATTATCACAATAAATCACAGTAGGATCCAAGTGTGAACCGAACAACCCGACCAGGATCTTCCTCATCCATATAGCCTCGCATGCAGCCAAACTCGCTACCATATACTCGGCCTCTGCTGAACTAAGTGCCACGTATCTCTGCTTCCTGTTGTACCAAGAAATTGTTGTCAACCCGATACTGAAAATCCCTCCAGATGTGCTCTTTCTGTCCGTTGGGCTCCCTGCCCAATCTGCATCCGTGAAGCCACATAGCCTCACCTCATCCAACTGTCTGTACCACAATCCATATCCCGATGTGCCTCTGAGATATCTCAATACATGCTTCCCCGCCTTCCAAAAGAGCTTGGTAGGCTTAACCATATCTTTTGAAAGTTGGTTAACTGCATAGCATATATCGGGTCATGTATTGACCAGATACATAAGCGACCCCACCAACTGTCGATAAACAGTGGCATCCACTACCTCCGCTGAAGTAGCATCCTCCTTCCTCCAACCACCAGGAAGAGGAGTATCAACAGGCTTGCAGCCATGCATGTTGAACTTCTCCAGTATCTCACGGGCATACTTACCCTGAGAAACAAACAGTCCACCACTGCGCTGCCAAATTTCCAATCCCAGGAAATAATGAAGGAGGCCCAAGTCCTTCATCTCAAACTCTTTTGCAGGATCCTCCTTGCATGAGAGTATCAACAGCTCATCACCTGTCAAAATCAAATCATCTACATAAAGTACAATGATCAGCAACTTACCCTCCACCACAATCTGGTATAGGTTCGGATCCGCCTCACTCTTGGAGAATCCAAGTCCGGTGAAATAACTGTCTATTCGTGTGTACCAAGCACGAGGTGCTTGTTTCAACCCATACAACGCTCTCTTGAGCCTGCACACATGCGACTCGCTGCTGAAGATCTCGAAACCTTTGGGTTGCTCTATGTACACCTCCTCCTCAATGACTCCGTTGAGGAACACAGTCTTCACATCCATCTAATAAATGTGCCACCCCATCTACGCTGAGAGAGCAAGAATCGTCCATGTGGAAGAATACCTTGCGACAGGTGCAAAGGTCTCCTCATAATCGATCCCCTCAATCTGTGAAAAGCCTCGGGCAACAAATCTTGCCTTGTATTTCTCCACACTCCTCTTAGCTGCTTGCTTCACTTTGTAGATCCATATAGAACCCACCACTGATTTCCCTTCCAGCCTTGGGACAATCTCCCATGCACTGTTTCTGACAATCGAATCATACTCTTCCACCATGGCATCTACCCATGCGGGGTCCTCCACGGCTTCCTCGAAAGAGGATGGCTCTGTCATGATACACTTGCTCATAAGAGCCATGTATCCGATATACTAGTCCAGGTGGCTTGTCTGTCTGTATTTGTGATGTAGGTGCTTTTCTGATCTTCTCAGCATCTTGAGCCAGTCGTTCAGCTTCTGTAGTGCGCTTCTGCCCTCTGATGGTTGGCGCTGCATGAGTGGTCTCTTCCACTCCATGAACTTCCTCTTGTGGGTGATCCACATCCTGAAGCTCATCCTTAGGAACTAATAGCTCCTCATCTGCATGCAAGTGTGGCTCCCTCTCAAGCGAACACTTCATGGCTTTCTCCTCCTGAAATTTGATATCCCGTCGCACAACAGTCTTGCGACTGTCTGGAAAATACACACGATAGTTGTGGGGCGTATCAGTGTACCCCACAAATATCCCAACCTCTGCGATCGGCTCCAGCTTCTTCCTGGCATCCTTCATCACATGAATGTAAACAGGTGAACCAAAAATCCTCAAATGGGAAATATCGGGCCTCTTACCAGAAAACGCCTCCTCGGGTGTACTCATGCCAAGTATCCTATGAGGAAAATGGTTTTGCACATATACTGCAGTATTGCATGCCTCAGCCCACAAGTGTATGGGTAGGCCCTGATCTTGCAACATCGCCCATGCAGCACCCACGATCATTCTATTCTTCCACTCAACAACCCTATTCTGTTGTGGGTTATGAGTTGCTATGAGCTCTCTTCGAATTCCTTCTATGCTGCAAAAGTCCTTGAATTCGCCAGAGATGAATTCACCACCATTGTCACTCCTCAGAGCCTTCACCTGCTTCCCCGATTCTTTCTCAACCAGTGCCTTGAACTCACAGAACTTTGATTATGTCTCGCTCTTCTTCTACATGAAGAAGATCCAACACTTATGAGAAAAATCATCAACAAATATCACATAATACCTGTGCTTTGCTGTCGAAGCTGCTGAGAAAGGTCCACACACGTCTATTTGAATTCTCTCAAGGATCGTCATGGCGCGACTATCCTTCTCGTGAAAGGTGGCTTTCACAAATTTTCCCAAGGTACACCCCTTGCATTGATATGACTACGCAAGAGTGCCTTTAGGAAGACCAGTAGAAATCTGTTGCAGTATCTTCAAAGCTCCATGGTGAAGGTGGCCCAATCTCCGGTGCCACAACTCGCCATCATCCCGGCTCACCACTCCTTATGCCTTGCCTACCATTGTTGCACAGCCATCTACCTGCAATTGATAAAGGTTCTTAACTCGAACCCCTATCCTCCGGGTCTCACCAGTTTCCTTACTGCGCAGGAAAGCCTTTCCTTCACTAAAGACAACATCATATCCCTTGTCTTCTAACATCGCCACAGAGATAAGATTCTTCTTCAATCCTGGAACATGCATCACATCCTTCAATACGAAGGGTTTACCAGACTCCCTCTCAAAGGAAATGGTACCGATACCGGTCGCACTGTATCTACCATCATCGCCCATCTTGATGTGCACTCCAAGATCTTTCTCATCCAGATCAGTAAACAAATCTCGATCTCTTGTCATGTGAAAAGATGCACCACTGTCAAGAAACCACACTGAACCCATCACACTTGAGACCAAGCATGCGATCAGTGAAAAATCCAGCTCAAACTGCGAGGCTAAGGCCTCTCCAGCTGCAGATCCAACAACCTGCTTATTTTTCTTCTTCTGTGGACAATTAGTGGCGTAATGTCCGTGTTGGTGACAGTGAAAGCACTTCACCTTGGACATGTCCTGCTTCTTGCCTTTCGCACCGGATTGAGAAGCTTTCTTGCTCTTCCCCTTCTTTGCTTTGGCAGCCAAAGCGCAATTCTCTTCATCAGAGTTATTTGATGAAGATCCGTCCCTGGTACTTCGCCTTATCTCCTCTTGCACAAGATCCGACCAAAGTCGCTCCCATCCTGGCAATTTCTCCCGACCATTGACAGAGTCCTGATAGGAGTGCCAACTCTTCGGAAGCCCAAGGAGAGCCAAGCTCACCAAGTCCTCGTCATCAACAGTCACCCCCACACTTCCCAGCTCATCCCTGCATTGGATGAACTTCGTGAGGTACTTGGGCATACTGTCACCTTTCTCCATCTTTATGTTCCTGAGTTTGTCCTTGAGCGCCAACTTCCTCTGGTCACTCTTGCTTTGGAATAAATCTGTCAAAGCTTTCCACATCAAGAATGGAGAAGCCTTACCATGAAGGTTGGATACTATGTGATCCTTCACACCTTCCAACAGAATCCTTCGACACTTTGCTGTCTTCTTTTGCCATGCGTCAAGTACGGCAGCATCACTAGAAGTAGGTTTTGGAATTTCTACATCTATGAATTCCTTTAACCCATTGTCATCCAACACCGCCTCCATCCTATCCTTCCATGCAATATAATTTGAGCTTCCCTCAAGGGCATACTCCAATCGCAATCTGTTGAAAGACATTTCAACTTCGACACCAAGAAAACACTGCTGCAAATTCGAATTCCACCAGCTCAAAACTCAACCGCTTCAATGTTTGCAATTGCTCCAGTGATCAATATCGCTCTGATACCATGTAGAAATTTGAATAATTGATTAAATTATTCACCGAGATTATCCTGATCACACACTATTTGAGCTTCATGCATAATACATAACCTCTTCTACTATTGATCATCAATTTGCGGAATTAAAAACAATCGCATGCGCACATTGAAACATTAATCAATCACACATATCAACACAGTATGTAATGGGGAAAGCTTACAACTGAAAACCCCCAACTATCTGTATATTATAATGATAGAGAACATGTAACAATCATAGTACAAACTCCTCACAAGCTCGAGTACAATCTCCAATTTGTTTACTACAACTCGAGATAAATATCAACTCGAGATAAATAGAAACACATGCTCCAGTATGCTCCACCTGGTAGCACGCACTCTAACTCAAAATCCAAGATGAATGACCTTGTCGAGTTCGAATCCCTACGGTATGCCAGCTGCACCCAATCCTCATTGGCATCTCCATCAATGTGTGGTGCAAACTCATGTACCGATATGATCTGGCCCGATAGTCACCTTTGCTCTTTCAACTACCTCTCCTTTGGTCTCCCTTCATCCATCACTAAGTTAGCGATGTAGTCTTTAGTTGATTTATAATTTTATAATTAGTGAATTAATTAATAATTAATTTACACCACTCTCACTAGTGTATCAATCAATTAGACTAGATACAACCAAAACAAACATGTTTAGCGAGTTAAGCCAGACACGACTCCGTGGCTCTCGATCGGCTCTGCAAACTTCACAATCTTTGAGTTCTAGCTGAAGTCCTCCATGCAATAGCTCCACTTAACCCTTAGGAATAGCGTAATTCCTTTTTTCAGCTCCTGTACCACATCTGTGCACTTAACTGAAGTGCTTCAAGATAATAAGATAATGTTTAGAGTCCAAATATTATTAAGAGCTAATAATATTAGATGTGAAATGGGTAAAAGCGCGATCTAAAAATAGATTCCACCCAGTATGTCTAAAAATAGAAGTCCATCTATTTTTTCCGACTTGACCAACCATCCACAAATAGCATCCTGCAACTCATAGAACATGATCCATATGTCTAAAAATAGACACAGTCTAAAAATAAACTTTGCACCAAAAATAGCCTGCGGGCCCACTTAGTGAAGACGACTCCTTTCCACTAAGCTCATCATCTTGTTGCAATCTCAACAAAGCAATTCAAATTCCCAAAATTTGTAAGCTGGCACATTGCAGGTGCTATATTCTCATATATTAAATTGGATTTTGAATGTCTATGGCAGATAATGAAGCCTATTTTGTCTCATGTTGCTACACCTAACATGCTTGATTCGGGGATTTTCATCACATAAGGACTCGCGTTGTTCTGTCTGCAATTGGCACGAATATGCATAATCTCATTACATTTGTAATTTAGAAATAGAGATAATTTGGATAATCTGCAAAATTACCCCAAATCATTCTGTTGAGCTCAGTATTACCTCTCTTTCCGCTTCTCGAGGAAACATTGCAACGATTGTTTCTTCATCATTTGCAGTCCTACAATATTTCTCAAGTTAATCAAAAGAAAGTAAAACCCGCATAAGCCAATAGAACATATACTTTGCTACATAAATTATGTTTAATTGTGGGGTTTACCAACATTTGGCTTGTAAGTTTTTTGTTGATGCGCAAGTGCTCCAATAAATTTCTTTGTTGGCACTGCCATGGAGACAAGTGCACTAGTTGAAGCTCCAGATCTAGTTGTAATTGTAGGCATAGAATTTGCCTTATGACTCGAAATTGCAGTGCCAACTAGCATCATTATGGCTCCAAGCTACCCGTGAAAATTCATGGCTTCAGCCTCACCATGAAAATACTTGGGCACGAGAATATGTAAAATCCCTAGTCGCAACAAACATATAGAAGTGCTTGGTTCAAAGCTCATACCTTTTGCGTAGGGACGTCATAAATGTTGATCGTGCAATTATAGAAGATCGTCAACGGGGCAGACATTAGCTTGTATGTTGATGTTCTTGCAGAGATCGACCTTTATTAAACGACAAGTCAGAGACACAATTAAGACTTGCATGTTAGTCGCTAAATGGGTATTGTTGTGACTGCACACTACTTCGTGCCACGATATGTCGTGCACCATGAAATTCGCTCGTAGAGTCTTGCAGCCACCTTTTTGAAAATGGAGTGAGTGGAAACATGTGTAACTACATATTGAATAGGTGTAATGGACATATGTCACACATATACGAAAATGTGAGGTGAATAGCTCAAAATAAACGCCTATCGGTGTAAAAATCACCTCGTTAGATTAAAATTGTGTGATGTATCCATCGTAATATCTTTAATCAGATAAGTGTTAGCTATAAAATTTCAATATAAAACATTTTAAAAAATAAATAAATAACTTTCGTTATAATCCCATTATTATAACTCCATTGAAGGCGTATCCATTTTGTCAAATTTATTTATTTATGTAACTTAATTTAAAGTTATGATATTTATTCTATGCAAGATAAAGGTGGTTTATGAAGCATTACTTGGAAGAAAAGTTTTCCCAACTTTAAAGTTGACTTGTTTATAAAATTTCCATAACTTTAAAGTCAATGACTTCTAATAATATCTCATTTTTATAGCCCCAATCAAGTTGTGTCCATTTTGTCAAATTTATTTTTTCTTATAACTTTATTCAAAGTTGTCATATCTAATCCATGCAATATAAAAGTTGTCAAATCTAATTCATGCAATATAAAAGTGGTTTATGAAACATTACTTGTAACAAAAGTTTTTCCAACTTTAAAGTGCTTGTTTTTGTTGTTTTTTTGGTAATTAATGTGGAAACACTATCCCTTATATATATATATATATATATATATATATATATATATATATATATATATAAAAAACAATTTTAGTATCTTATAATAGGAAAACTCTCTTAACTATAGTTGATTCTCTATCTATTTAATACATTACAAAAACATTTCATCACATAATAATATATATACCCAAATTCACTAACCTCGAAGGCGTTGAGGAGAATTGACCTGAGACCTCCCAAATTGTTGACCACATCTTGTCGACCAAACTAGCAGAGCCTAACCTCGAAGGTGTTGAGGAGAATTGACCCGAGACCTCCCAAATTGTTGAGGTACTCAACAACGGGAACTCAACCAATTGAGCTAATTGCATTGTAAAATAAATTGGAGATTTTAGTAGATTTTGTAAATCATCCTTCATTGTTGTAATTATAGGAGGTCTAGGTAGAATCTAGAACATGAATTTTGATAACGGGTATCCCGAGATGGTGAGTTTATTACTCACTTGCCCTAAAACAACTTTGAGACACTTGGTTAATGTTGGCACTCTGACAGCTAAAACATAGCATGGAATGCTAAATTCACACAAATCTGATTTTCAGAGATTAGATCCATGATTTTAGTGCTCGGTAAGGTTGATATCAAATTATATCCTTACAATAGGTTGTAATTAATTTAGAACAATATCGTTGGGTATGTTGTTGAAATCTTTCCTATAAAGGCAACAAAGCTTAGGTTGCCAAACAGTGTTATTATTTTTTAGAATTCATATTTAAGCTTGAGAGCTTAGATTTAAGTTGTAAATCTGTAATTAGTCATTTTGATCAATTTATGGAGTTCTTTTGAAGTTTCAACCTCTGATTTTAAGTTAAGTGTACTTGTTGGTTAGTGGAAGGGCCCCCACCACTAAGGGCAGTACACTCTTTCTGTAACACTCTCTTCCCACATCTATCCAAGTAACCAGCCAACCGGGGTAAACATGTCAGAGAGGCTACTAATATGAGATTCAACCTCCTAGATGACCTTAAGGAAGTAGAACCGACACAAACACGACAAACACCTCTTACACAGCATCAACAACTCCATCAAAAGGTAAACCACCCTCCTAATCCCCTGAAAATTTAATGGGGGCTATATTTTGACCCACTTGAGCCTTAGCCGCAGGCATATAAGGGCAAGAGAGTGGCTATAGACCCTTACTCGTGGGGTTTCCTTGGCAAGGTAGCGGTCAGGGCCTCAAACAGTCAATTTGGTGCCTGCAACTCCAGAATTTGTGCCACATTTTTAGTCCCTGAGCTCAGGTCACTACCTAAAACTTCTTGTAACTTCAGGAGAGGATAAATAACATTAAAAAAATACATGGAGGCAATCACATCATCAGGAACTCGTCTAACCCCACCCAGCCATGACAGACATTTTGTCAAACATGTTACAAACATTGCATCTACAAGTGTAAACAACAAAATTAAACATAGGGATCTAACACTTATCTGAGAATCACTAAGCATCATTACTCTCTTACATCATGAGCGGCAATACAATCTGTTTGACAATAGATACATTGCATATTCATTTACAATAAAAAAACATAAATAGAGCCATACATCATCACTGATACAGTACATGCTTATAACCAGCATAATAACAACATAAATACCATGGACATAACATCAATGAAATCCACATAATAACCAATACATTTGCATACCAAATACCAAAGGAATGAGCTTCTCATTAATGGGTGTAAAAACTAACTGAAGATGGGACTTCCACATTCCATCCGACCATAGATTGGTTGAGCCAAATCTCCCTTCAGCCAATCACCCCTGTGCCATATTCCAAGTATGAATGTGGGACTCAAACCAAAAAACCAATCAAGGCATCCCGAGGCTAAACCACCTCAGCCTCATCACTCATAAGCCAGGCTTTACCGTGATCTACACCCGATCACTAGGCCAACACAAGCATGGATATCACCATGTTCTCTCTGCCTAAACTGTTAGGATTTTTCCAGTCTCCTAGTCTCTCAGGCTTTACTACAACCCATAGTCAAAATCGGGGGTCACTAGGCCCTAAACCAAGACATACTCTCCAAGCTTTACCATAATCCCAAACCCGGGATTCCTAGGCCTGAAATGGAGAGCAAACCACCACCTCTTAGGATTTACCGCAACCCATAGTCTAAATCAGGGTCACTAGGCCCTAAATTGAGGCACCAAATGAACTGGTTCTATAATCATTCGGAGATCCACCTCACTCAGCTTCGAATCCATATGGTAATCCAACTAAACCAAAACATGAGAACCCACCAACACCATGGGTATCCGAAAATGGAAAGGCTAGGTTGAATACACTGTCACACCTGGCAAAACCCATGCCAAGACAACAAAGGACCACATGAAATGCCATGCATGTCAAATCTAGCAAGGAAAACATACATGCAAATCAATACCTGCAAAGAATCTTGATGTAGTTGCTTGATTCCCACTCCTCCTTGCTTGCTTCCTCCTTTTTCCTGCTTTCTTGCCTTTCGTGCTCAAAATGCCAAAGTGCTCCAAAAACTCCAAGTGTCCAAGAGTGATAGAGAGAGAGAGAGAATAATGAGAGAGCTCCAAAAAATGCATTGACAAAAATGTACCAACTGATCCTCATAAGTCTTTTTATGGAAAATGCCTTTATTTTCTTCATTTTCCATTATTTTCCTTCAACTCTGCTTCTCATATGCAACCTGTGACCTTTCATCTCCCTTTTCTCCTAATTTCCATTATTTTTCGTAAATAAATGTGCCAAAAATGTCATTTTTCCTCTCCAAAGCCTTTGCCTTTGCCTTTGCAAATTTCCTTATCCATAATAAACCAAATTAACACCCCCTAGGATGTTTTGCCCAACATTCAACTTGGAATAAGTCTCCTGCCAACCGTGGTTATTATTTTTAACTTTTATTACATGGAATTTTCACAAGGATGTTACAGAGCCCTCCCCCTTGGGGACACCATCCTCGGTGTTCAACCACACATATACCTCAGAAAAACTGTTGAAAAGCAACCATATTGCCCATGGAGCTTTATAGCATATCTCGATGCAGTATTTACAGTGATCACCCTACTAAAAAGCAAACCAACATGACATCGTAACAACATGACGACTATAATGACATGATGCCATACCTCCTATTGGAGCTTTATAACATAGTGCATGACAGTTTTTACATCCATATACGTATTTACATATATCTAACTATCACATCAAAACATATACCAAAATATCACCAAAACATATACTAAAAAAAAACCAACATCACATCAAAATTGCTTTGCCTCAACTAGCAAATAAGGAAGGATACATGGCCCGCATATGATCTGCCATCTCCCATGTAGGTTCATCATGCCCAAAGTGCTTCCATTGCACTTTAAATTGCTCTATTGCTCGGTTCCGGAGCATGACCACCTTTTTTCTGCAATATACACTGAGGCTTCGGCAGGAATTCTCCATCTGGTTCCACCTGCAATACAGACTAGTCAATCACATGATCAACATATTTAACATACTTCTTAAGCAAAGATATATGAAAAACATCATGGAATTTCATTGTGGAAGGTAGTGCAAGTCGATAGGCCATTGGTCTGATCCTCTCAATGATCCTGAAGGGTCCACAAAACTGTGGTGCCAGCTTAGAACATGATCCAATCCGCAAAGAGATTTTCTTGGGATTGATACGCAAGTACACCTGATCCCCAACCTGAACTCCTTGAATAATTTTTTATTGTCTCCATAACTCTTGTGCCTATCGTGCGATGCTTTCAAGTGCTTCTTGATCACTTGCATTTCTTGTTCCATTTCTACCAACATCTCTCGTCCAATCAATACCCTGTTAACCGGATCACTCCAACTAATGGGAGTGTTGCAACTCCGCCCATACATAGCCTCAAATGGACTCATCCTCAATGACTCTTGATACCCATTATGGTAGGCGAACTCTACCAGTGGAAGATACTCTACCCACTTGTGTTGCTGATGCATCACATACATCCTCAACATATCCTCTAATATCCTATTAACCCTCTCAGTTTGTCCATCTATCTGCAAACGATAAGTTGTGTTGAAGGCCAACTCAATGCCCAAACTTGTAAACAACTCCTTCCAAAACTTGGAAGTGAAATTTGCATCCTTGTCGGACACAATCTTCTTTTGAACACCATGCAATCTGACTATGTCTCTGATAAACACTTGTGCTACATCGCTAGTTGAGTATGTAGTCTTCACCGGTATGAAATATGAAACCTTTGTTAACTTTTCCATAACAACCATGATGGAATCAAGTTGTCTAACCGTCTTGGTTAACCTGTGATGAAATCCATGGAAATGACCTCTGATTTCCAGTTTGGAATCACAATCTGTTGTAGCAGTCCACCCAGATGTTACGCTCTGCCTTAACCATTTGAGAAATGCAACATCTAGCTACAAACTCTGCCACATCCTTCTTTAAATTCGACCAATAATATAATTTATGCACTACAGTCAATGTCTTATGGTAGCCTAGGTGACCTGAATATGGTTTCGCATAAAACTCTCTCAAGATCACATTCTCGAGCTCACTGTTGTCCATTACATATATCCTATCCCTAAATCTAACCAATTCATCCATTGTGAAACAGTAATCCAACTCCTGTACACGTGTAATTGTACTTGTACCAACACCTGTACTTGTACTATGTTGCAACATGTGCACAATCTCCATATACTTACCTGACCTACCTACAAGATCACATCCTGTAAGTCTGTCCCATAGGAGCTCATCGCTACTAAGTGGTTTACCTGTACTCGCCTACTAAGAGCATTTGTGACCCTGTTCTCCTTTCCCTTGATGTACCTGATCTCAAAGTCAAACTCGCTAATAATGCCCAACCATCTAGCCTATCTGGCATTCAAATTTGACTGGTCAAATAAGTACCTCAACCCAATGTGTTCACTCATCAATACAAACTACCTACCAAGAAGATAGTGCCTCCACATATTCAGTGCATGTATGATCGTTGCTAGCTCAAGATCATGTGTCGATTAGTTCTGCTCATGTTAATTTAATTTTCATGTCTTGTATCATACCATTTTTCCATGTTGCATAAGGACCCCACCAAGTCCTTTCTTGCAAGCATTTGTACACACTACAAACTCCTTGTCCGGATCTACAATCTCTAACATTAGAGCATGTGTCAACAAATACTCAAGTTACTCAAAACTAGCCTCACACTCCTCTGTCCAATCAAACTTCTTACCCTTCCTCTGCAATGATGTAATAGGATAAGCAATCTATGAGAAGTTCCTGATGAACTTCCTGTAGTGAAATGCCAATCCCATGAATGATATCACCTCTTCTACATTCTTAGGAGCTACCCACTCCATGATGACCCTTATCTTCTCTAGATATACTGAAATGCATTCCTTAGAGACAACATTTCCCAAGTAGTGTACCTCATTTTGGAAGAAGCTGCATTTGTTGAGCTTAACATACAACTGATTCTCTCTCAACAACCTCAACACTGCTGCCAAATGTTCAACATGCTCTTCCTCATTTTTAGAATACACCAATATGTCATCAATAAACACAATCACAAACTTGTCTAAATAAGGACGCAACACATTGTTCATCAAACACATAAATGTAGTTAGGGCATTAGTGAAACCAAATGGAACTACAACAAACTCTTGCAGGCAGGTCAGGTAAGTATATGGATATTGTGCACATGTTGCAAGAGAGTACAGGTACAGGAGTTGGTACAAGTACAAGTACACGTGTATAGGAGTTGGATTATTGGCCTTGCTATTGTAGTGCCTCTCTGACAATATTTCTTCCTGAAAAGCCTCTTGAACTCATGCCAGCTCAAGTCATCTGTCCTGATGTGTCTGACCCGCTTCACATCTTCCCACCAGATGTCTACTTTACCTCTCAAACTGAAGATAACAATCTTGGACTTCATGTTATCTAAGTACTCATGCAACTCAAAGAACTTATTCATCCCAAGTATCTAAGCTTCTGCCTCTTTTGTTTTCTTCATGTCTCCATCTAAAGTAGGTGGATTTTCTTACTTAAATTCATCTGGCATGTATCTCTTGTCACTGCTCCTGGAAGGATGATACCGATGACGATCATGATTTCTATCCGAAGCAAAACTAGAATGCTACCTGTACTCATCACTCCTCCTATCCGGAGTGTCTAACAACCTGCCATCTCTCACTGTATCAGCTCTATCTGAACTACTACCAGGAGACTTGCTACCATATGCCCCATTAGTTTTTCCTCCTATCCATAGTTGATCCTAAGTGGCCCTTATTTTTGCGAATCAGACAAGCTCTGAAGAAGTATTGCATTCACCTCTACTTGTTTCTCTTGTGCCTGTATGAGTTTTTCACTATCTGCCTTACAATTCCTCATTTCTTCCTTTAGGATTCTCAAGGTGTCTGCCAAATCAGAATAATGCCCACCATGTTGCTCATATGACTCATGGGGGGATTCATTGTATTCTACCATATTTATATCCATGTTGATCTCTCTTGCAAGGTATAATATGTCAGCTAAACCAAATAACAATAAACCAACGTACCTTAGTGTAATTTAGGGAGGATACTTCCTACAATATCATTCAATCAGCATAATACATGTATAGATATAGTCATGACACCATATAAACATACAATGTCTAGGCATATAAACATATAAATGTCATTCTAGTTGGATTCTAGTTATCCATGCATGACCATATCAAATGCACACCAATGCAAGCTTGACCACGCACAACCGTAAGCACAAATTAAACATAAGCATAAGCAACATGTAATCCAGTGTGACGACCAATGCATATTCAACATATAACATTACACAAGAAAACATGCACAACCAATACACAAGCATGAACCAAATATGACCTAGCATAACCAAGAAATTGATATACAACATGTAACAATATGTAAGCAAGAGTGCATGCATAATACATAAACAAGAACAACACACAATCAATCACACATTCATGACAACATGTCAACAATAACATCATCAACGCTTCCATGGCAACACCATTGGTACCATGGCCAACACAATGTGAATGCATCAACCACATACAACATAGGTATGAAAACACATAAGCAATCAACATAACGCATGATCAATACACTACCCATCCAATCCGAGAGTTGAACCAAGCTCTGATACCACTCTGTAACACCCTCTTCCCACGTCTACCCAAGTAATTGGCCAACCAAGGTAAACATATGACGAGAGGCTACTAATATGATATTCAACATCCTAGATGAACTTAAGGAAGCGGAACCGACAGAAACATGACGAACACCTCTTACACAGCATCAACAACACCTCCATGAGGTAAACCACCCTCCCAGATCCCTGAAACTTGAAGGGGGACTAAATTTTTACCCTCTTGACCCTTAGCCGTGGGCATATAAGGGAAAGAGAGTGGCTATAGACCTTTAGTCGTGAACTTTCCTTGGCAAGGTAACGGTCAGGGCCCCAAACAGTCAATTATGTACCTGTAGAACCAGGATTTGTGCCACATTTTTAGCCCTTGAGCCTAGGTGACTGCCTAGAACTTCCTATAACTTTAAGAGAGGACAAATAAAATTAAAACAAATACATGGAGGAAATCACATCGTTGGGAACTCATCCAACCCCACCCAGCCATGATTAGAATTTTGTTAAACATGTCACAAACATTGCATCTACAGGTGTAAACAACATAATGAAACATAAGGGTCTAATACTTATCTGAGAATTGCTAAGAAGCACTGCTCCTTTACATCATAAGCTGCAAATAAATATATTTGACCATATGTTATGTATAATTTATTAATTATTATTTAATATAGTTGTCTTGGGTTTATTAAGTGAAAGGGCATGATCAACGATCATGCCTCTTCACCAAGGGACACTGTAAGGCTGTATTTAAAGCCTTATGATTCTTAATTGTAATCATCTCATCTTTTATCAATAATAATATATACTTATTCAAGTTTACCAGAGTTTTTACACTCCATTGGTATTCAGGATCTGTGTGACCATCAAGAGATTAAGAAAATACAGAGAACATTGCAGATTTGTTAAAAGCTGGGTGCTTGTGGGCTGCAACATTTGTTTAAAAAATTGCAGATTTTTTCCTCCACTGATTTTTTTCCTCTTCCCTCGGCCCCCTCACACAACACTCCCTTCCCAACACTCCACCCCCCCTCACTCTACCCAACCCTCCCCCTCACCCCTCGGCCCTCACGGTCCTACCCAACCCACCCTCAGCACTCACGGCTCCCTCATCCGAGCACCTCCTCCCCCGCCCGCCCCTCCTCCCACTTACCTTCCTGTTGTCTTTCCCCGCCCCCCTTCCAACCGTCTTCTGGCCCCCTCCCCCCCGGTCCCCCCTTCCTCCTGCCCATCCTTCCTCCCCGCCCTCCTGCCCAGCCTTCCTCCCCGCCCTCCCCCGACACCTCTCCTCCCCTCCCTTCCGCCCACCTCTCCTCCCCGCCCTTCCACCTTTCTGCCTGTCCCATCCCCCTAACCCCTCTACCCGCTCCCCTCCCCCGACACTTCTCTTGCCTCCGCCACCCTCCGCTCACCCCTCATCCTTCCGCGTCCCTTCCCTGTTCACCTCACCCACCGTCCCTTCACCTCACCGTAGGGAAAAAAATAAAAATAAATAAATAAATAAATTTTAAAACAACATGAATTTTAACGAAATATATAATTCAAATAATAAAATAATAATAATTATTGTTTAAAAAAAAGGGAAAAAAATGGCAGATAAATATTCACCACCGCATACGCATTCAATATCGTCATCAATGTCGATGGCCGACTTCCAAAAAAAATTGTTCGATCTTGAGAAACATATTAATAATAATTCCGATGACTTTGGCAAAAGATTAGTCAATCTCGAGGATACAGTTGCAGGACATTCCAACGACATCAAAAAGCTTCAAGATACGACAAATCAGATAGAAAGACAAATTTGGTTAAATCATAGCGAGGCCACAGAAAATCATAGCCAAGCAATGCAAAAGCTAACAGAACTTTGCGATAAGATAAATCAAACACAATGACCAATATTCCCCAATATGGAACATAATCAACAGATTCAGGGAATTCAAAAGAGCATCATGAAAACACTGATTCCCCACACCATCATGAAGATAGTAATGCATATTCTCAAAATAAGCAGCTCTGGAATGCATTTGCTAATCAATACCCCTTTCTCGTTCCACCGTTAGCATATCACCGAAGAGCAAAAATCGAGCTACCCAAGTTTGACGGTAATGAAAAAAATAGCGTTGCATGGCTTAATAAAGCCGAAGAATATTTTGAGATTTATGACATTAATAGTGATGACGAAAAAATTAAGCATGCTTCCATGAAAATGGAAGGAGAAGCATATAATTGGTATATGTGAAAGACGACGCTTGCTATTAGTTGGACGAAATTTAAGGATGCATTCTTTAAAAGATTTCAAGGTATAAAAGAAGAAAAGTTTTTTTCAACATTCATCAAATTACGCCAAAAAGGAGATGTGGATGAGTACACTCGAGAATGGGAGACCTTAGCGACACAAGTACCTAGATTGTCAAAATCTCGTTTAATCCAGTCTTTCATCTCAAGAGTTAAAATTCATATACAAGAAGAGCTCGAACTTCACGACATTACATCAGTAGAACTAGCAAGGCAAAAAGAAAAAGCCGTTGAAAAGAAATTTGAAAGGTTATCTTGGTCAAAATCAGAAAGAGTATATTCGAGACGAAGATTTCCTCAATCTGAAAATATAGATAACACAAAATATGTCCCACCCCATCTTCGTGAAGAAGAAAAATCTAACGTGGAAATACAAAGGATGAGAGAGGGCAAGTGCAAATGTTGCGGCGAAAAGTGGGACCCTAAGCATAGGTGCGCTAAAGGAAACGAGACAAAGAATCTGTATAATTGTGAAGCAACTAATGACTCTAACAATGGTGAATCAGATGCAGCCACCCCATATTTCCCTTCAGAACTAGATGACGGAAGCATTGCGCAAATGTCCTTATCAGCTATGACAGTGATATCACAACCTCACACACTAAAACTAAAAAGACATATTAAGAAGAACAACGTAATGGTTCTCCTTGACACCGGAAGTACCCACAATTTTTTAGATTCGACCATGGCCAAAAGACTCAACATATTTACGTTTCCCATGCCCAATATGAAGGTAATGGTGGCCGATGGTAATAAAATTGAGAAGGTTTGGAAATGCCATAAAGTCATTGCAGATTCAAAATTTTAATTTAGAATCTCCATTCTACATCGTGCCATTACGAGGAGTAGATGTGGTCTTAGGAATTCAATGGCTACAAACCTTAGGTACTTATTATGCCAACCATCAGAAGCAGTTTATAAGCTTTACGTGGGAAGGGCAGAAGCATAGGTTGTATGGATTCTAAGCACCAGAAAATCAAATAATGTCATCATCCCAGATGATGAAGATGAGTCAAAAAGGAGCACCAGCCTATATAGTACAATGTCATTAGTTAGAAATGTTTTCTCCAAAAAGGATCATCAAAGGGTCACTAGAAGTACAAGGACTAGTTCAGAAACACAAAAAAGTATTCCAAGACCTGCCAATGAAAATGCCTCCTAATATGGAAATCGAACATACAATAGAAGTTAAGGTAGGATCCGACCCTATCAACATCAAATCTTGTCGCTATCCACATCACCAAAAGATTGAACTCGAGAAGATGCTCCAAGATATTTTAAAAATGTGAGGTCGTCTCAAAAAGCAAGAGCCCGCCTCTTGGGAAACCCAAGCATTCGTCAACAATGTCCATCATTACGTATGTTTTGAGGACAAAACATCTTTAAGAGAGGGGCAATGTTATGTATAATTTATTAATTATTATCTAATATAGTTGTCTTAGGTTTATTAAGTGAAAGGGCATGATCACCAATCATGCCTCTTCACCAAGGGACACCGTAAGGTTGTATTTAGAGCCTTGGTGATTCCCAATTGTAATCATCTCATCTTTTATCAATAATAATATATAATTATTCAAGTTTACCAGAGTTTTTACACTCTACCATAGATACATTGTATATTCATTTATAGGCAAAAACATAGATAGATCCATGCATCATCACTGATACAATACATGCTTATAAACAACATAATAAAAATAGAAATATCATGGATATAACATCAATGAAATCCACATAATAACTAGTACATTTTCATACCAAATACCAAAGGAATGAGGTTCTCATTAATAAGTGTTAAAAACAACTAGAGAGGGGACTTCCACGTTCCACCCGACCATAGATTGGCTGAGCCAAATCTCTCTTCAGCCAATCAACCCTGTGCCATATTCCAAGCATGAATGTGTGACTCAAACTGAAAAACTAACTAGGGCATCCTAAGGCTAAACCACCTCACCCTCATCAATCATAAACTAGGCTTTATCGTTATCTACACTCAATCACTAGGCCAACACAAGCATGGATATCACTGAATTATCTCCGCCTAAATAGTGAGGAATTTTCCTGTCTCCTAGTCTCTCAATATTTACCAACGCAACTCACAGTCTGAATCAGAGGTCACTAGGCTCTAAAGTGAAACATACTCTCTGGGTATTACCGCAATCCAAAACTTGGGAATCCTAAGCTTGAAATGGAGAGAAAACCACAACCTCTCAGGCTTTATTGTAACCCACGGTCTGAATCAGGGGTCACTAGGCCCTAAACCGAGGCAACAAATGAACCGGTTCTATAATCATTCGTAGATCCACCTCACTGAGCTTCGAATCCTTCCAATAATCCAACTAAACCAAAACACGAGAACACCACAACACCATGGCTATCCGGAAATGGAAAGGCTAGGTTGAATACACTGTCACACCTGGAAAAACCCATGCCAATACAAAAAATAACCACATGCAATACCATGCATGTCAAATCTAGCATGGAAATCATACATGCAAATCAATACCTGCAAAGGATCCTTCTGTAGTTGCTTGATTCCTGCTCCTCCTTGCTTGCTTCCTCTTTTTTCCTGCTTTCTTACCTTTCTTTCTCAAAATGCCAAAGCGATCCAAAAAATCTAAGTGTCCAAGAGTGGGAAAGAGAGAGAGAACAATGAGGGAGCTTCAAAAAATGCACTGATAAAAAGACCAACTAATCCTCATAAGCCTTTTTTTATGGAAGAGGCCTCTATTTTCTTCATTTTCCATTATTTTCCTTCAATTTCCTCCTCACATGCAACATGTGACCTTTCATTTCCCTTTTCTACTAATTTCCATTATTTTCATAAATAAATGTGCCAAAAATGCCATTTGTCCTCTCCAAAGCCTTTGCCTTTGCCAATTTCCTTAGCCATAATAAACCAAATTAACATCCCCTAGGATGTTTTTCCTGACATTCAGCTTGGAATAAGTGTCCTGCCAACCATGGTTATTATTTTTAACTTTTATTACATGGAATTTTCACCAAGGTTGTTACACTTTCGTTATTGTGCATTAACTTGGTAAATATTTGCTTTTTCATGCTAGTTATTATAACATCTTTCGTGTTTATATGCTTTGATTGCATCATATACATTCAGATTTAAAGTTGTTTATGGAATTAGGGATCTAGGTGGATATTGGTGGCCATCCACCTATTCCATTTGGACCCTCGCCATCAGTTCTTTCATTTTTTCAATTTTAGCACAACTTACTATTTTTAGCAGTTTTTCGGGTCATGAACTTCCGAAGCCCTTTTGAGGCCCTAGTGATCCAGGTGGATATTGGTGGCCACCCACCTATTCCATTTGAACCCCCACCATCGGTTCTTTCAGTTTTTCAGTTTCATTACAACTTATTATTTTTAACAGTTTTTTCGGGTCCTGAATTTCCGGAGCCGTTTTGAGGCCCTAAACGACGTTTTTTGGGAAAAATGGGAGCGACATTGACTGATGTTTTTCACTCAAAATTTGTAGTCCTAGGATAGATCTTTATAACGAGGTATTGAGCGCGTCAAACAGAGATAGTATGCCAAAGTTATGTCCCCGGGAATATTAATGTACCAATTTACCCAAACGAGGCCCACAGTTTTGGCGTTTCATCTCCTACGGTTGGGTTTTTGGATGTTTAGGGTTTTCTATTGTTTCTCAACAATAAATAGGCCTTCGAGCCTCGTTGTAACAAAGTTCAGAGGCCTGTAGCTGCCACATCTCTTCTCAGAGATAAGCTACCAGCGCCCTAGCTAGTTAATTTCCACTACGTCTCTAAGCATATTTTAGTCATTTGTTTTTGACAAAATGAAGTTTTATTTCTAATGCATCTTTGTGTTTATGTCTATTTATATATTTTATTGTGTTCCTGCATAAATCCGGATCAATTAGTTTCTTTGTCATTGTGTATATGTTGTTTAAAGCTATTTTAAAACCTTTGTTCATAAGTGTTATTTATTGACCATTTCATGGTTGTATTATCTATTTTATAAATCTTTCAATGTTTTTTTAGTGTAGCTATATTAGTTGATTTTCAGTATAAGTTAACTAGCCATTATAAGCTCCACATATCACTATATTGTATAATAGTCGTACTCATTACATTTTACATTAATAGAATGCATTTTTTGTTGTAGGTTTAAGCTTGTTTACAAGTCTTTATCATATATCATTCGTTGTTTGAAGGATCAGTCTGATTGGAAAAAGTAACCAAGGTACAAAGAGTGTCATTCAAATTGATTGTGCATATCACTTAAGGTAGACTAGTTGCCTCCCATCCTTAGAGCTCTTTCTCCACAACTCACCCCCGAGCAGAGATCATTTTCTCCAGTGAGAAACAACCTCTTGTATATCTCGAATCTGCTTATATAAGCTTTTCCCATCAACCTATTTCCCTTAATTGCGTCCAGTTAAATTAGGATGTAACTTTCCTGTGTGCCTAGGCTTTCCATTTGTTTCTTCCACAAAGGTACTTTTAAAGCTATCTTTTTTGCTTTCTAGCTTTATTCCACCTCTTCTCAGTAATTTCCTCTTTACTGGAGCAACGTTTTAGATTTTTATCTCCAATCTAATTTTAGTATTTAATTTATTCCTTCAAACGATTTTTGGAAGTCTGGGAAAGTCTAATGGTGCAGTAAATTCCCTCTACGGACAAAGGCGATCCCACTAGCCCTAGAGTGGGTCTAGCCACAAAGAAACACTATGACATCAATTCTTAGCTAACAAATGGACAAAGACTTGATAGGTAACTTACCGGAAGTCCTACGCTATTGTGTCGTCCGAAAGAATGGCTACCTCTCGCTCTTGGTCTGACAGGTCAAGATCCACTCGTTCTCACACCCAGATACCTGCACATACATAAGAAACGAAGATGATACACAACATACTATTCACATCTGTAGCTATCAATCAGTCGAAGAAGACTAAATCCAATGCGTCAAATATACATAACACAAAGATAGAATCAAGATCATAGTTGAGTATATTAATTTAAATAAGGAAGAGTACAACCAGGCTTCGACATTGCGATCTCCTCCAGCAGGGTTCCAGCAGAGCACGTCTCACAAAGCTCGTCGGGAATTCAGACGGGGCTCTCTCTACGGGATCTTCCTTGGTTCAACCTTCTCTATAACGATTACTTAGCTATAATGTCTCTTCTCTGAGTTTAGCTTCTTGGCTATATGTTCAGTTCTAGCTTTTGTAAAGGGAGAAGGCTTGTTTATATAGAGGGAGAAGGAGAGGTTAGGATCCCTATAATCATGGGGGGAGTCCTATCCTCTTGGAATGTTCCTTCAACCATTTCCTAAAGGAAGAGATCTGTGGCTTATCGAGTTTAACCACTTGCAATGAGTCATTCCTGAGGTGGTTAAAGGAAACTTCCGCCTCCAATTTGTTAAAAAACATTCCCAAAAAGGCTGGTGCGGGCTCAACACAGGGACAGAGCACCAGCTAGTGCGGCCTCTAGTGCAAATATTCCCCATTGGCGTGAGGGATGAACTGGGTACCTGCGCCAATGCCAAAACATAGGTTTTTGAGTGCTTTTTGAGGAAATGTTCAATAGGAAGAATCATGTCCTTATGCAGAAGGATGCAAATAAGGTATTTGCAGAGTTTGACACTACTCACAGGTCACGGGAAAGACCCTCCAATATGAGGGGTGAGGGATTGTAGGGACGGTGACAAAATGCTGTGTAACAGATGCCCCTTAAAGCATGAGGTCCGAGAGAGAGGGAGGGGTGAAATGCTTTATGAGAATGCATTCGACCAAAACACTGCTATTGGAAAACCTACAAGTATGAATACAACTAATACATCTTATATATGACATGTGGCATGGGCGCAACCATCCATAAGAGAGTATATAAACAATGAGATCTGAGGTATGGACATAGCCATCCAACAGTAGGGATCAATAAATAGACTCAGGTATGGTCACAACCATCCAATCAAAAGAGTCATAATATAAGTCATAGTAATCCACAAAGAACCCGCAGCCTAGATTTTATCAGACAAAACCCAGGGTCTTGCACTCCATCTCGACTCGAACAAAGTACAAATTCGAGCATGCGAATATGTGAGTTGAAGTCGAACACGCAAGAAAATCATCTAATTACCAGCCAATGATGGAAGTTGTTAACAGACGCGAGAGAAACCACCAATAATGAAAATGGCTCTCAAGGTACTAAAGGTACAATCCACAGAGTGTGAATAGTGACTTGATGTTGAACACCCGTAGAATCAGTTGATCGAAGGCCAATGATGAAAACCTTGTGTCGAATGCGAAGACCTGCCATTGAGGCATGCAGGCTCCAAGGTACCTGAAGGGAGTCTCTAGATCAACTTCCTGGATAATGAGCTGGAGTCGACAGGAAGTGACCTTGATCGAAGGTGGGCCATAATGATTCCCACATCATCGACGCGAGACAAAGGAATATGATGTTTGTGAATCAGGACCAACAGAGAATCAGAGTGAGGTTGAAAACTTCAGAGGCAAACTTCTCTTGAACATATTGGTATTACGACACTGGATTTGGCAGTATTTGACATCAAGGGATCTGAGGTCATGGTGACGTGGCAAAGAGCAGATGAGCGGTCAAAAGAGAATTCTCAAACCCATGGAGGTAAGAAGATAATGAGATGAGATGTCCCCAACCTGACACGAATGCAGACAAGTGCCATGTTCAAGAGCGACATACTGCCATTTTCCCCCACCATTTCTGGCAAGTACCCTAATTATTTTTTAAAACAAGCTTGAAGGGGATGGCATGTGCTTGTGATGTAATATTGTCTTTCGGACAAATCCAACCTAGTACATTTTATGAGCCCTAGGAAGGAGGAACTCGAGTAACTTCATGACGACGGAGTCCGATGTCATCAGTTTTTAACGAGTCTGACAAAGGAAGAACTCGACATCTTTTCATATAATTTTAGAGAGTTTGAAAAGAAGGCGGAAAAGAAAACTCCAGCAGTCCCTTTTCGTAAATAGTCCCTCAGATCTGAAAAGGTAGAAAACTATGTCTGAGAGAACCTCTTAGTCACGATTAGCTAAGGTATTCCTTTTTCGTAAATAATCTATCCTAGCCCGAAAATGGGGTAAACGTATACTGGGTAGATATCGTTTCGCAACCAATTTAACGAGCTTAAAATGACAAATGACTCAGCGATCTTTTTGGTTTTAGAGAGTCAGAAAAGAGCTGAAAGGTGACTCCTTGTGTGACTTTTTCGTGTTTTTACCGAGTCCGAAAAAGTATAAAATACAACTCATCTCTTCGTCATAACCACGTAAAAAACCTGTTGTTGCACAAAAATACGCGTGTAAAACATATTCCATGAAAATAATATGAAAATATATCGACAAATATGTTTTAAAACCTATTTTAGGACTTTGAAAAATTATGAAAGACCACAAATGGTAAAGAATATTTACTTTTCACTTTTACCTCTTTGCAGAGCAACAGTGACCCATTTCTCTTGTGATCTTCAGGCGACAATTGCGGACAATCTAGTGGACCAATCTGGATTCCTTCTGTTTCAGGTAAGAGCCGATTCCATTGGCCATCTTTTAAGCTATATTTTATTGCATTTAGTTGTCATTTGGGATCCCTCAGGGGAGGATTAGAAAAATATAGGGCTCCGCGGTTGGCGCAGGTTTCGGGCACAGACCCGCGCCAATCGACCCTGTTTTACACAGGGGTTATGCCAGGTGGCGCCACTGTTAGCCAAACAGTCGCGCCAACCATGCAACCCAAAATCTGCTTGAAATTTAAGAAAATGCAACCAATAGACTGCAAATTTTAATACCCAAGGGGGCTTACAATGTTCCTATGATCAATTGATGCAGGTACCAAGCGAAAAAATATGGTAATCAAGTGGAAGGAGAGATAACACAACGAAGAGGATGAAAAAGCAATGGAAAATGAACAATGCATGAATGCCCTCAGGAATTGTGGGCTTAAAAAGTTTTTTATGACACCGTGTCTCCGGGCTCAGCCCGAATTGCTTCAGTATCTCATCAGCATTTGGGACGAAGATCAGGAGAAGTTCGTACTTCGGGACCAAGAGCTTGAGCTCGAAGTATCCGATGTATATTTCATCACTGGCTGTCGTGTAGGGGTGTAGTCCCTATTATGACTGGTACCCGGCCTTCCAGGGAAAGCATGAAAATGGTAATGAACAAGGTGTGCCCAGGGGCACGAAAAGGAATAGGGAGCGGTAAAGTGGATATCCAGACCATCCCTGATCTAGCACTGAGAGTAGTGCTACACACTATCATGCGGGCTGCGGGATCGTAGGCACCGCATGAGGCTACGAAGACGCAATTACCTCTTGCTTCAGAGTGTATGAACCCAACCATATTCAACTGGGCCGAGGCTGTAACCATGAACATCAAACGATAACTCACCAAATGCAAGAAGACCAAACTAAAGCAGTTTGGGTATGGGTCGATTCTGGTATCGTTCTTCTTGGAACGATTACCCATATTTTAGCGTCAGGAGGCTATAGTCCCGGAGCCACCACTGAGAGAGCCACGGATGGCCCGATGGGCGGCACTGATGCCCAGAGAAGGGGATGGCCAGCAGATGTCCTGGAGGCCAGAGTTTTTTGATTGGCTTCGACGACAACTGATTGTCGTGGAGGATTGGACCTACGTCGGCACAGAATTTATCGGAGACCCAGACCTCCCACTCCCGGAGGGAGAGGATTGGGATGAAGAACTTGGTAAGACTCATATTTTGTTTTTATGAGTTTAATGATTTTTTGGTATATATGCATGTTCTGATAGTTAATCTCATATGGATGCAGATGTTGGCCCAGAGTGTCCTGCTGGTATGTCTCCAATAGCAAGGCGGACTCCTCGTGACTTCAATCCTCAGGGTGAGGACATTGACGAGGAGTTAGTGAAAAACCTGGAGGGAATCACCCGTGGGGTCCCATATTATGCCCGTTTTGATGACGTACCTTGAGCCTACCAGAGGCACACTGTAGGAGTGCCAAGTAGTATCCACCACTTGCTGAGGTAGTTGGTAAGGGCAGTGACATGATATCATGAGCACCATGCCAACTAGGCACTTAGGCTTTATTTCTGCACATTTTGGAGGGACATGTTGTCTCATGATGTAACCGAAACAGACATATATTATTTTTTGTGGGTTTTATGATGCACACGGCTTGTAAACAAACAATATATATATATATATATATATATATATATATATATATATATATATATATATATATATATATATATATATATATATATATATATATATATATATATATTTTCTACATGGGTCTATGTACATATGATGATGTTTTTATAAATTGCACAAATGTCTATTTAGCATAATGTTAGCTATTGCATTTGTTAATGTATTCATTTGTCTTGGTATATGTTGATATGAAATGAAATCAAAGTGTCTTTCAAGTAAACGAATACGCAAATACAATATCAAAATGCATGGGTTCCAAGCCGAATAATGACCATTCAGTTGAAGAACAACAAGTTGTGAATCCAACTTGACAAGCAATGCGCATATGCCAAGGTTGACTGCCTTGGTTAATAGTTCAAAAAATGCACTATATTTAGCGACATTGTTTGTGGTTGGTCCCAGACAAATACCTTATAAGTTAATCAACTCACCAACAGGATCATAAATTACCCAGGCTGCCGAAGACAAGTTCCTAGTACTGCAGGAAGCACCATCCGCGAAACCGACATAATAGGAAATAAACATCTGCATAGTAAACAAGACCCAATAAGCAGAAAAAAGCTCACAAAGCACATCAAACCAAAGCATGCACACAAAATGAAAACAATAACCTATGTACACATATCATGCATGAATGATTCAAGCATAATATTTTATTAGATACAACCCATTTCTGGGCTGCGATAAAGGACAACCTTCATAGTCAATAAGCTCATAAGCCCCATTCTATAACACGCGTTTGACAATGTAGGGCCCATGCCACATGGGTTGGAATTTTCCTACCCCCAGCTTGTCGTGAGCTTGGTCGTATAGAAGAACGAGTTCGCCTTCAATGAAAGAACAAGGAAAAACTAATTGTCAAAATGGGCTTTGACTCGCTTCTTCTGTGCTTCGATGACCAAGGCAGCTAAGCGACGAGTTTCATCCAATCTCTCTAAATAGAGGAGACGTTCTTCTTCAGGCGAAGTATCAGGCAGTAATCCCACAGCTAATTTCAGTGAAGGGATTTCACATTCAATCAGAAGCATGGCTTCTAGACCATATACTAATTGAAATGGGGTAAACCCAGTTGCATTCTTGATCGATGTTCGGTAAGCCCATAGAGCTGAGAACAACATGAGATGCTAGTTTGATTTGTGGCTCTCGATTGTTCGTTGAAGCATTGTAACGAGGACCTTGTTTACAGCTTCAACTTGGCCATTAGCTTGAGGATAGTAAGGCGTTGAGCTGTCGTGATGCAAACCAACTTAATGTCAGCTATGCCATCATATAATCCTGAAAATGAGAACCATGGTCAGTGACGATGACTTGGGGGACACCAAATTGAGCAATAACGTGATTGAATATGAACTGTGTCGCTGTCTTACCGTCCGCAGCCAGTGTAGGCATTGCTTCGGCCCATTTCGTAAAATAATCGACGACAACGATAATATAGGCATGCCCCTCGGCCGAACGAGGGTTACACGTCATAAAATCTATGCCCCATTTGGAAAAAAGGCCAACGGTAATGACAGGGTGTAGTGGAACAGGCGGCGCACGCATCTTGCGTTGATAAATCTGGCACGCATGGCATTTATGTAATGAAACAATGCAATCTTTGAAAATAGACGACCAGAAGTAGCCAACATGAAGGATATTATGTGCAGTGGCATAACCAGACATGTGACCACCACAGGCACCACTGTGGCAGTCATTTAAAACCTTCTCCGCTTCCTTGAGGGTCAGACATCAGCAGAGTACAAAATCAACTCCGACACGATAAAGGGTATCTCCAACAATACGATAGGGTTGCGATTAATGCCAAATGCGTCGTTGGTCATCTTTCGTTAGTTCAGACCTGAAAGTAGACGTTTGGAGGTACACGATGATATCACCATACCACGGATCGAGGGTGCTGATCAGGAAGAGAGTTTCGTTCGGAATGTGATCTTCAGAGGAAGAAGGAGCAGAGTCGACGGGGAGAGAACAAATCAAATAAGCGAAAACAAGTGATTTCTTAGATTTGGTGGTAGTAAACTCCAAATAAAACTCTTGGAGGATGACGATCCACTTCGAGTATTTTCCCCCCAGCAACTGCCGTGACAGAATATAAGTCATGGGGTTACAATCATAAATCACGGTCACCGTGCGTAAAAGAATGTAATGACGAAAATGTTGGATGGCCTAGACCGCAGCCAATGCTAACTTCTCGACATGTGTGTAACGTGTTTAAAGTTCGAGAAGGTTTCGAGACAGGTAGTAAATGTCATGTTCGTTACCGTCATCATCATCTTGAACCAAAACCATGGCGATCATGCTGAAGGCGACAACAAGATAAAGGGTGAAATCACGATGGTAGTTTGGAGGACGTAATAGGGGAGCATTGATGAGCAACGTCTTAAGCCTATCAAAAGACTACTAGGTAATGTCATCCCAATAGAAAGGGGCATCTTGCTTTAAAAGTCGTGTAAATCCTTTGGCTACTTCGGCGTAGTTTGGGATGAAACAACGTAAGAAATGAGCTTTCCCTTGGAGACTCTGGAGCTAGTGTAACGAGGATGGGGAGGGGAGATTGACAATAGCCTCAACCTTAAGAGGGTCAAGGCGAATTCCGTCTTTAGATACGATAAACCCTAAGATTCTACCGGAGTCGACGTAGAAGACACATTTATGCGGGTTGAGTATAATATTGTAGCGTCTACAACGAAGAAAGATATGAAAAAGATGTTTTGGGTGGTATTTCCGCGCAGCTGAATGAGCCGAAAGTTCATCCAGGTATGGTTGGACAATATGCCGAATATCATGAAAAGAATAGAACATCACGCGTTGGAAGGTAGCCCCAACATTCTTCAAGCCGAACGAGAGTTTCCTATATGCGAACGTTCCCCATGGACAAATAAAAGAGGTCTTGTGTTGATCCAATGGAAGAATTTTAATCTGGTTATAGCCATAAAAACCGTCCATAAGGGAGAAATTTCACTTCCCGCACAATCGTCAATGATCTGATCGATAAACGGGGTGGGATAATTATCCTTAGGATAGGCCCGATTGATATCACGATAATCAACACAAACATGAATGGTGCCCTATTTCTTATCCACGGGAACTATATTATAAACCCATTCAGTCAGGGGAATCGGATAAATGAAACCCGCTTCAAGAAGTTTCTCAACTTCAGCCTTGATAGCGGCGGCTTTTCGAGGATGCACGGGATGAAGACGCTAGCGGACAGGCTTCGCACCTGGGTAGGTGGGAATCTTGTGCACCACAATGCTAGGGTCGATTCTAGGCATTTATTCGTAAGACCAGGCGAAAACATCACAAAATTAGCGAAAGAGACTAGTGTACACTTGGACTTCCTCGGAAGAGAAAGTGAATCCCACATGGATATTCTCGACAATCCTAGGTTTAACAGAAATGTCGATAGGCATCATTTGAGTAATGTTCCCCAAGTTACCTTCCGCAAAGACTTCATGAGTCAAAATGGGCATCTGAAGTGGCAAAGAAGGAACTTGGGATGCAAAGCACTCAAGGCAGTTAGACATGGCCCTGAGGCCAGGCATGAACGAGGAACGATCGTGCCCATCGCTCCATGGTAGATCCTCAAGAGACATGGTTTCCATGATAGCCTCATCGGATGGAAACACTTATTTCAAAGGATCCAGTGAATCCGCATCGCCGAGCCATGGGGATTGAGAATACACGTCGAGAGACATGCTCAAAGGAGAAGCTTCAGGAGGGGGAGAATCAGATGCAGCTATAATCTCACAATAATTGATTTCGATTGGACTAAGCGGCCTTGAATATCTAAACGAATCAACCTGTTTAGGTGAAGGGATGATCCAAGGGTCATCTGACCGAGAGATCATATTGACTTGAACGGTATTTGGTGGTGGAAAGGGAAAAATACCCATGAGAGCGGGATCTTTGAAAAGACCCGGCCCTATGCTGTCAGGGGGATTAGGAATTTGATCCATGTATGGTACGTTGTTCTCAGAAGATGAGGTAAAGAATGACAACTGATCGACAGTAATAATTTTTCCCTCATGTGGAAACTTTAGAAGTCTAAAGAGGGTTGATGGAACGCACAACATGGCGTGAGTCCAACTGCAACTGAGTAGAAGATTGTAATTGAGTTTATCATCAACGAATTCTACTTCAACGTTGAATGTCTTTCCTTGCAATGTAATTGGCAAGCTAGCGAGAACACCCAAGGGTTTTGATTCCCTTCCATCGAATGCCTCAAGGGCATTAGGTGACGAATTCAGGGCTGGAGAGCCAATAGCCTTCTAGCAAGCAAATGACATGACATATGTAGATGCACCTTCGTCCACTACGGATCTACGGATATTGAGACCGTTGATACCGACTTGTATAACAAGCGCATTCTGGTGCGAAAGTCGGGGGATGAAATTCTCTAAATCGAAGGAGAGAAGGCTAGAATCAGTAGGTTCAATCTCACTGATCGCAGATAATAACGCCTTCCGTTGGGACGGACAACTCTGGAGGACTTCCAACGCAGACATCGTGGATGGAGCCTGTGCTAAATCCTCAACAATACTGTAATGTTGAGCAACACGGGCATTAGGATTATCGGAAGACTTTCGGAGAACAACTTTAGAAGGTGTCCGTACAATGGGTTCGGCACTGGGCCTTTCAATTTCAAGGGGACCAGAGGCAGGTGGGGGGGGGGAGGACCATCAACGACCTCTTTCCTAGCTGCTTGGCGTGATCTGGCGTAATCCTTTGACCAAGTAGCGGTGGAAACAGGTGCAGAACCGTTCATCATGAAAACCTGAGAGCCAAAAGACGCAGATGGTGCAGATTGATCGACTATCTGGGTCTGATGAGATGGGAAAGGTTCTTTAAGGACCGCCGGAGTTCCCTTAGCGCCTTTGAGTAGTTGAATGACCTTGGAAATCGCAGAAAATCCTTAGTATAGTGATCTTCTTCACAAATCAGGCAGGGATACTTCGGTTTTCGCTGTGAACCATTAGCAACACGAGTTTTAGACAATTATGGTTTCGGGGCATTGGATTTGGCCTTTCCTTTGCCCTTCTTTTTTCCTTTGGAATTCTTGTCCGCAATATTGGCCTGAACGGTGTTGACCTTCGAGGTTTTACCAGAATCTGGAGTAGATGAAGGAGCATAAGTATTGGAAGAATTCGATTTCTGCTTCCCATTGGAAGACTTGCATGAAGTATGAGATACAGAACCAATAAGGCTGTCGACCGATGGGGTATCCGACGATTTAGAGGTCCCAGGCCGTGGAGCTTCAGTCAAGATGTCATACAAAATGCTCGATTGGGAGTACACTAAATCAAGGTACTGGGAACGAGCAATGGCTTGTTCCTCGGTTACACATGCCCCCGTGGCGATATTTTCCACAATTTGATTGACAAAAGAGGTAGTGAACCGATGAGTAAGAAGTTGATCAGGAATTTTGAACTTGATCACGCGACGACGCCGTCTCCATTCATGAATATGGTCTGAGATATGGGTAGCCCGGTCCTGTTTCAAGGATGTCAGGAGATGCGTCCCGGCTTCATAATGAACCGATAACTAGAAATAAGTCAGGAATGCCATAGCGAGAGTGTTGAAATATTGAAAGATGCCACAAGGCAATTCGATATACCAATTAGCAGCATCACCGCTAAGAGTGCGTTGGAAAAGACGAAGTTGGATAGAGTCATCCACCCAAGAATTAGAAGAACACCATAAATGGTACGTCATGACGTGTGCTTGGGGGTCTTCTCCAGATTTTCCCTCGAACTTGGGACAATCACCAGGCACCTTCGTCAGAATCGGAGGCTAATATGGATTATGAAGAATCAGATCATTGGTCAATTTGGACACATCCAGTAACTCCAACGTGGCGAGAAAAGGTAATTGAGGGTTAAAAGGCATGGAAAGTCCCTGGTAAGGACCTGTACCCGTACTCCATCCTGGTTGAGCATAAATCTGCCCCCATTGGTTCTTTCCAGGAGGATTCTAACCATAGGGGGTATAAGTTGGATAATTCAGTTGATATGGCAGTTGGAAACCAGGATACGGGGGCTGATAACCAGGATATTGATTCTAAGTATACGTGGGTCCAAATTGAGCAGCGTAAGGATTTCGCTGCGGAGTATAAGTATAGCCTGGCTGTTGAGGGTAATAGCCAGAACCTTGAGGCAGGTTGTATACCGGTCGAGATTGACCATGAGGGTAATATCCGCCTTGGGGTCGAGCGAGCTACTGATAAGTAGGGCCCTACTGAGCCGAATAAGTCAGGCGCATAGGTTGATTTGACTGTGGCATATAATAGAGCGGTGACTAAGCAAGGTTAACAGGCTGTGCAGGTTGTCCTGGTTGAACAGGTTGACCTGGCTGATGAGGGCCACCAGGTTTCCCCTACTGAGCAGGTTGGCCTGATGGCAGCGGTGGGCCAGGTTGTGCCTGATAACCAGGTTGACCTATGACAGGACCATAAGATGGCCTTGGCTGTGCAACATTTTGACCAATTGGAAAATAAGGCTGTTGTGGTTGCACCAAAGGTTGAGATGGATGGGTTTGCCCCCGAAGACCGTATGAAGGTCCGGGTTGATACACCGGTTGCCCTACCGATCCTTGAGGTTGCCCTAGTTGGACCACAGGGTGAGGTTGTCAAGGTTGACCTTGAGGATTGTAAGGCTTCCCTTGCAGGCCGTAAAATAATACCTACTGTCCCTGTAAGGGTTGTCCTTGGGGGCCATACGCATACCCTTGCTGGACCGAAGGTTGTCTCTGGAAGGGTTGTCCTTGTGGGCGAGAAGCATATCCTTGCTGAACCAAAGGTTGTCCCTGGAAGGGTTGTCCTTGTTGGTTAGAATGTTCTACAAGAAAGGTAGGTATAAAACCGTTAATGTACTGATAAGCCTCAGGAGCAGGCAAATAAATGGGGTTGTTGTGTTCATCATATTGAAATGGAAGTGAATAAATCGAGGTACCATCTGCTCCATAATGAGAAAAATAAGACGATTAAGATCCTGAGAGGACTGATCAATCTGGGAGTTTGGTGGCTGTAAAGTCATCCGATACTCCTCAAACGAAAGGCCGTTAGGGACGGACATGACAATCAAAGTCTCTACCAAAGCAGAAACCCATAAAAACTTTGTAGTGACAACCAATGTCAAAACAGCCACACAGATAGTGGGCCTAGTGGGAACAGACATGACAAAAGGTGTCGATGACGAGACAGGTGTCGTCGATGACATACCTAAGACCCAAAGACCTATACCCGGCTGGAAGCAACACCGATGGTGAAGATTGAGCAGGTTCTGTTTGGATGTCATCTGGGAAGAGTTGGTATTGTTCAGCAGAAATTGGAATACCCTCACTACCATTAGGACCAGATGAATCCATGTCTGAATCCATCGTAAGATCTTGCAAAAGAGTACGGGGGCTAGGAGGTATGATAGCAGCCAAAAATGGTGATCTCGATGTAAGAGGGGGAAAATGTTCCCCAACCCCAAATCCAAAACAAGCGTTGGAAAGAGGCCAATGGAACTCAACTGGTTCCCCAAAGGGATACTCTGATGGGATGACGGGCTATTGAAGCTCAGCAGACCCAGAGATCTATGAAGTTTCAGATGAATCGTCTGAGAAAGGACTGCTAGTAGACGAAACTGATGGTTCTGCCACTGTGACTTTAGCACACCAGAAAAAGGAAAAATATAAAAAATGATGACCCTTGGATCAAAACCAAGGCAAAAAAATACTACCCAGAAATCAATCTTTAATGGGCGTGGATTCGTAGGTAGTTTATTTTACCACACTGAAACAAAAGTTTGTTGTTTCATGTTTTAAGAGTCAAGAAATAGTCAAAGATGACTCTAGTCTCTTTTAGTTTTAAGCGAGCATGAAAGGACAAGTGCTTGATGATATTTTCAAGTTTATGGAGTCAGTAAAGATCGAAAATGACTGCTCAGGTAGTCTACGTAACAGGGTGTACCAGGTTCCCGTGAACTTCCATATACACCTTGGTTATAAAATGAAAGAAAAATCAACCAAGGACTTGACATCCGTGCAAGTAGTCTCCTCAAATGTTGTGTTCGGTGTATCACGGTTACAAGGCGGCAGACTTGGCTTCCTACGGATAAAAGGATTGAAACCTATAGGGGTCTCCCTTTATATACTCGACGGTACGGGGAGCACAAGTCCATACTAGCGCTATCTGAAGCCAGATGGCGAGCGATAGATGCTAGGTTTTAAGATGCCGAAACACGTCTCTAACTTAGACCACTAAATTTTTCGTTAAGTTTCAATGTTGCCTTAGGTTAATTGAATAAATTTTAAGTTGATCTTTTATTTATGTTTCAATTCCAAGGTCCTACCGAATGTTGGATCTCACAAATTCCTAAATGCAAGCTACATGCCATAAAATACCATTTCGTTCAATGAAGAGCTATCTACGAGAAGGTTAAGAGTTTTCAAGCAATAACAAAAATGAGAACACGCAAAAGTATTCACTATAGAACCTGATGCAAACTAATGAGAACGAAGAATCTTTCCTAGAATGTCAAATGCTAGTTATGCGAAAGATTTTCCAATTCTACAATGCAAACAAGAATGCAAGCAACAATATTTATTTTTTGATATGTAATAGAGCAAACAGTGCACTAAATAACGTGAAAAATGACTCTTCACACTAGTTCGAGAATGCCAATGCAAGAATCGAAACGAAACAATTCAATCAACTCACACGCAAACAAAACAAAGACTCAAACCAATGTCACAATCTCTCAAATAAAAGAAAGATGTCGAAACAGACCCATACAAGCAATGTGAGCTATGCTTGGAGCTATAGGAAGCAAAACTGAATGAAAGAGACAAGACTCACTCAAGACTCATTTCACCAAAAGCAACCACTCAAAACGGGTCCAGGGAGCTGAATGCAATCAAGCAAATAACAAAGGTGACCGCGAAACAATAAACCCAAACTCCTACAGGAGGCTCAGCATGTCAAAGCCCTAGAAAGCCTTAAAGCCACGATGTTGAAAGAAATGGACAAACAACCGAAGGAAGAAGGATGATCTTAGTCACAAACAAACCCAAAGCATTCAAATCAAGCTAAGAAAACACCCAGAGACACCAGGATGAACAAAAAACTCAAAAACAGGGAAAACCCTAGCACCTACAGGAATTGGCGTGACTGTCTGGCTGTAATCCGTGCCAGACAGGGGATGGCACGAGTGATAAACTGGAAACACGCGCCAGTCGGCGTGACTGTCAGGTTGGAAACCGTGCCAATTGAGCCAACCTTGGAAAGATGAAAATTTGGAAAAACTGAGGTCAAATCTGATCCCCTGGGGTTGAACAGGGGCCTAAGACTGAACAAAACAATCCAGAAAAGGCAAGCTAGGCAAGCAAAGACCAAGAAGAAGATCTAATTGACGAAATACAAACTCGCACTGATCCCCAGCGGAGTCGCCAATTTGTTGGTGAGGTAAATCCCCTCAGCGGACAGAGGCGATCCCACTAGCCCTAGAGTGGGTCTAGCCACAAAAGACACGCCATGGCATCAATTCTTAGCTAACAAATGGACAAATACTTGATAGGTAACTTACCAGAAGTCAACATTGTTGTGTCATCCGAAAGAATGGCTACCTCTCGCTCCTAGTCTGATAGGTCACGATTCGCTCGTTCTCACACCCAGATACCTGCACATACACAAGAAACGAAGACGATACACAACATACTATTCACATCTGTAGCTATCAGTCAGTCGAAGAAGACTAAATCCAATGCATCAAATATACATAACACAAAGATAGAATCAAGATCATAGTTGAGTATATTAATTTAAAGAAGGAAGAGTATAACCAGGCTTCGACGTTGCGATCTCCTCCAGCAGGTTTCTAGCGGAGCACGTCTCACAAAGCTTTTTGGGAATTCAGATGGGGCTCTCTCTACGGGATCCTCCTTGGTTCAACCTTCTCTATAGCGATTACTCAACTATAATGTCTCTTCTCCGAGTTTAGATTCTTGGCTATACGTTCAGCTCTAGCTTTTGTAAAGGGAGAAGGCTTGTTTATATAGAGGGAGAAGGAGAGGTTAGGATCCCTATAATCGTGGGGGGAGTCCTATCCTCTTAGAATGTTCCTTCAACCATTTCCTAAAGGAAAAGATCTGTGGCTTATCGAGTTTAACCACTTGCAATGAGTCATTCCTGAGGTGGTTAAAGGAAACTTCTGCCTCCAATTTGTTAAAAAACATTCCCAAAAAGGCTGGCGCGGGCTCAGCATAGGGACGGAGCGCCAGCTGGCGCGGCCTCTAGTGAAAATATTCCCCATTAGCGCGAGGGATGAATTGGGTACTCGCGCCAATGCCAAAACATAGGTTTTTGAGCGCTTTCTGAGGAAATGTTCAACAAGAAGAATCATGTCCTTATCCAGAAGGATGCAAAGATGGTATTTGCAGAGTTTGACACTGATCACAGGTTACAGGAAAGACCATCCAATATGTGAGGCGAGGGATTGTAGGGACGGTGACAAAATGCTTTGTAACAAAGTCTTACAACCTTATCCATCCTCATGGATTTGGTTTCCAGATATCTAATCATAATCTAATCTTTGCACATTAATTTCTATTTTATTTTATTAATTTAATTTTATAAAATACATCCATAATCAATATGTTCCTAGGGGTCCACTTTGACCCTCAAAGTCTTTAACTGCCTATTTTTAAAAGTAGAAATTTAGGGACATTACATATTCCCCCTCTAAAATTGAACACCGTCCTCAGTGTCATCAATTTCGATGTTGATTTCTCAACTCGGGATGAAGATTTCTTCTTCATATTTTCCTCTGGCTCTCAACAATTTCTTCAGAGTACAAGTACTTTATTTTGCCTTTACTCTACTCACTGCTATACTCTGGAGTTTGATTTTCTTCCTGCTTCAGTATAAGAAGTATATCTGGAAGAATATTTTATTTCTATTTCCATCTGTCCATAGTTTATATCAATTCATATGAATAGTATCATATATATATATATATATATATATATATATATATATTGATTAGAAATAATCATAACAATATTATGAACTTTAATATTTTCAATAAATTCACTTCTTAGCAAAAATCCTTTAGGATTTAAAGTAGTATAGTGCAATTTTAGCACAACTACTTATCATTCCATATATTTTGGCGAGACTTCCTCCTCCAGCACACATGGTCTCGTTTGAATTTCCTGGTGATTTCTCTGCACGTCTTCTCACCTTGACTCTTTTTTTCGGAATTGTAGAATTCCCGTTACACTTTACTTCAAAAACCAAATACATTTTCATTAGAAATTCATGAATTTAGAAAACCAACTTTGTCATATGCAAAACCTTTTCCCAATTCATACATGCACTTCATGTACTTAATACTTGATTAATTTTTTCAATCGATTCAAATGGTGATAACCATGCTCAATTTCAACTTAATACTAGTTTGTCTTTAACACAATCTCTAATTTCCACTTGAAATTTACCTCATCAAGTGTATCAATTATTACCTTACATCTCGAAACTTCATTTCAGTTTACAGTTTCTGTCTTAGACACATTGACCACTTTTTTTATTAATGTTGGTTTCTAATTCAACCCGTTGCTAAGCCAACCAATTTCAATTTCTTTATTCAACCAACTTCCTATTTCCATTTTGAAATAGAAATAGGATCCAGATTTATTTATTTATTTTTATTTTTATTTGTTTATTTTATTAATTTATTTTATTTTATTTTTCTGATACTTAGGTTTCGTTGTCTCTTAAAAACCTTTTCCACATAGGATTTTTCATTACTTTTTTCTCATACCAGGTCAAAAATATCGTGTTTTAAATCTTTGAATTTAATTTGAGTCACCAGTATGTCCTATCTAAGGACATCCAGGTCATATTATTAATGTACCCTTTGCTTGTTGAAATTTGGTACCGGAGGACAGGTGGTTCCCTAAGGCTTTGATCTTTGGCCTAGGGAAAAGTGTCCAAAAGAATTTAATTTTTCTCCTAAAGTAACTTTATAAATTTTTACGCTGAAAGCGTTCCCTTTATGGGATTGTGGAATGCGATTTTTCGCTCGGCCAATGAGAACGCATTCTCATCGTTCTTACGGCCACTCAGAATTTGACAGTTGTTGCAGCCCACAAACTGGGCCGTGCTGCTGTCAAGTCGCAGGTCCGCCTGTGCTCCACCACCATCTCTCTCACGTTCACAACAGCCGAACCCTCGCGCTCTTTAATTCCCATCTTCGTGCATCTCTCGAACAGGCGACGCACCAGAGTCCCTGGGTAACTTGGCGCTCCTTCAAAGCATAAAGCTCTGTTGCGAGAGTTTACAGAGACTGCCAGAGTCCCTCGGTAACTTGGCGCTCCTTCAAAGCATAGAGCTCTGTTGCAAGAGTTTACAGAGACTGCCATAGTCCCTCGGTAACCTGACGAACCTCACAAGCATGGAGCTCTCTCACTGTGGAAGTTTGGTGCAGCTGCCAGAGTCCCTCGGTAACTTGATGAACCTCACAAGCATGGAGCTCTCTCACTGTGGGAGTTTGGTGCGGCTGCCAGAGTCTCTCGGTAACCTGACGAACCTCAGAAACAAACGCAAATCTCGTGTCAAGCGGACCATACAAAGGTATTAAATCACTGCAAAATCGAATTCAAACAATATCCACAGACTGAAGCATAATGGCCTTTAAACAACCACAAAATTCGTGAGGGACGGCTAAACCCAAGCTTCTTAACTGATCTTTGAAGTATGTTTGGGATTGTTATGAAAAACCTCCAATACTTAAAAACAGTATAGTATCCTACCGTGCATTACATATTAAAGCATCAAATCTAAAGTTTTAACTTCCTACCCGCCTTTTAAATTACAGGAGATCAACACCTAAAACATCTAGCTGCTCGACATAACCCTCCAAACAAAACCGACATGATGTATACACTGCTCTTTGAAAAGCATTTAGTGTTCTGTTCCCGCATTCAACAATAAAGACATCAAATGTTATCGTAACACCGATTAATAATCAAAATACTCTGAATCCCTCATCACAATGGCAAATCGACAAAACCCACCGTGTTGAAACACCTTACATCCAAAATGTGAAACATTCAACATAAACTCGGAAGGAAAATAGTCAGAGACCGTTAAATCACAAGGCAGTACAGTACCTGAGCCTGCACCCGAGGGAACTACTGAAAGAATGGCCGCAGACAGTTGATCTTTAACAAAATCCTACAGACATTGAAGGATTTGCAGAAACTTTGGCATTGAAAAAGTTTTCCTGCTGAAACCCGCCTTCCGATGCTTGAAATGGCTTGAACGAGAATGCTCGTTGATGAACAATTTGCAAATATAGATGGGGAATCGAACCCAAGACCTACCGAAGCGGAGCTGAGGGAGTGCTTCGATTTATTTCTACAGAGTATACTCCTATTCCTTTTGTCGCAACGAGTGGGAGGCCATCAGAGAGACGTTGGAGTTCTGGTCGTAATGAGTGGGTGACCATCAGAGAGACGTTGGAGTTCTGGTTTGAATTCATCTGCCGCGGTGACCTGCTTTTGGCAGTGGAATCGCTTCCTCACAGGCTACAGTAGGTAAACTGTGGTAAACCAACCCGCCCCCCAATTTTTTTTTGAATTCAAATGTTTAAAGAAAGGTTTATTATCTCAATTAAATGTATAGTTTAGAAATGTTAGCGTTAAAAATACATTTTCATTTTAGAGTAGTGTTACCTTTGGAGTAACGAAAAATGTTATTTGTATGAATTGGTTGTAACGTAAAGTTAACTTTTAAATTAGAAAAAAATTGGTACAAAGTTTTTACATTGATATCGGGTCCTTTTCCACCATGAATGTTATAAAGACTTGTTATTTGCAATTAGAATATTTAATTTTTATTAATATTCTAATTAC